>JBBDGP010000068.1:350000-587500 GCA_037952835.1 Lithobates septentrionalis
AACATGTTGGGTTAAGTTTTGGGGGGGGGGGGGGGGGAATTGAAATTATTACTTAGAATGAGATGTCAAATTTGAGATAGGAAGGGAAAAAAACAGTACAATCAGTAACATTTAGATAGGAGCACGATCACCCATGTCCTAAATTCTAATAGTCAAAATGAAAGAATCAGAAAATAAAATAAAAAAAAGAAAATCGGGTAACATTATAATACTGACCCATTAGATGAAAAGGATGATAAAGAGAAAAAAGATGATAATAATTTGAAGAGTAATGGAGGAAAAGGAAACAAGGAATGTCTATATGGAGCAAACTGGCAATTTGTTTAATCTGTCATTGGGGAGGTGCAATAAGGAAAATAAATTAAAAAACAGCTTCTTCTCTGTAAACAAACAAAAAATACACACAACGCAAAAAGCATATTAAAAAGTGTTACTAAACTCAGAACAGTAAAATCAGTCTGTATATGCAGCATAGCATGCTTGTTATACTCGCTTAGGAACTTAAGGGGTTAATCCTCTGCATTGTGTAAAAAGGCTGTTTTATCCTGTATGCACAGATCCTCCCCTCCTGCACTGTCTATCTGGGGAAAGCCAGCTAACACAGGCAGGGTAGCCAACCGTCACATGCTCAGTTGTGTCTTTTATGCTGGAGAGAACATTTACTTGTTCTCAGAGCTAGCCAGGTCACATGATATTGACATCACACATGTGGGCGTGTATACAGGCTGTAGTGGAAATCTCCTCCTACCTGAACTCTCAGTACTGGAGAAACTGTGCAGTTTATCGCTGACCGTGGTATACAGATCAGTCAAAAAGGTATACAGTGGCAAAATTTTTAAGTAAAAAAGAAGATTTATAAGCTGTGGGCAGGGGGGGGGGGGCGGACAAACTATTTTCATATTACTGGGTTTAGTAAAACTTTAACCAGAAGCAAAAGTTGGTTTTGTGTTCTCTGAGGTGGACATGCAAATGAGTAATGAATGCCACATCCAGTACACCAGTCATGAAAACGCTATAAACCCCAGGTGCAAAGTAAAAATGGTGGAACGATGAAAACTCTGTCTCTGGTGAAAATAGGTAGGCCAAACAGGAATCTCCAATGCGAGGAAAATGCCCTATAGGTAACTGTCACAAGTGCCCCCCATTGGAAGATTTCCCCTCTATTCCAATTTTCGGGACAACTGAAAATTTTGGGTTCTCTCAAAACTTTTGCCCTTTAATCATATCTCGGTAGTAGTAGGTGTGTTTTTGCTTCACTGCTTAGCGCACTCACCTGGGATATACTAGACTCTGTATTCTCGTTCTCCCCCTCTCCCTCGATCTTGTCTGTCAGCAGTCCCTGGACTTGGTACTCCAGTACGTAGCTATCGATGAACCTCTCAAGCTCTTCAATCTCCTGGGAACGGCTGCTTCCAGCTTCTGAGGAGGCTGATGCCACAGACGAGTTTTCCATCGCTTGTTCACTCTAAAACACCACAAAGACAAATCGGGATCCGTGAATTCACAGCTAGGGTGACTTATCTGCTAAACGGCATTTCAGTTATTTCTGGAGTCAGCCAGGCTGAGTTAATTTTTTGGCTTCTTTTATATCAGCAGAGGAACTCAACAGTTAGATCTTCATGTCATAGTTCCCAGCTCAGCCCCCCAACCACCTTGAAGTCTCCCTCTTTGGTTACATTCTCAATTTATAAAAACAAAAAATAAAATGTGCCAGCAGGGATGGTGGGAACCCCTCATAATAACCACAATGGGTGTGCAGATCTGCAACATTTCCCACCAGTCTCTGACTTTTTTTAACTTTACATTTTTATTATTTTGACAAAATACATTCCAATATAAATGAATTACCTATCATATTGCATGGAACACATATTAAAAAAAATTGGGGAATGAATAACAAGAAGTAATAATAACTTTAGAGTACAATATCTGAAGTTTGATATGTCGCTACCGCCCACCCCAAGTGGGATCATACTGTAGGAAGAAAAAGAAAAAAAAGAAAAAAAAAGGAAAAAAGGAAAAAAAGAAAAGAAGAAAAAAAAGGAAAAAAAGAAAAGAAGAAAAAAAAGGAAAAAAAGAAAAGAAGAAAAAAAAGGAAAAAAAGAAAAGAAGAAAAAAAAGGAAAAAAAGAAAAGAAGAAAAAAAAGGAAAAAAAGAAAAGAAGAAAAAAAAGGAAAAAAAGAAAAGAAGAAAAAAAAGGAAAAAAAGAAAAGAAGAAAAAAAAGGAAAAAAAGAAAAGAAGAAAAAAAAGGAAAAAAAGAAAAGAAGAAAAAAAAGGAAAAAAAGAAAAGAAGAAAAAAAAGGAAAAAAAGAAAAGAAGAAAAAAAAGGAAAAAAAGAAAAGAAGAAAAAAAAGGAAAAAAAGAAAAGAAGAAAAAAAAGGAAAAAAAGAAAAGAAGAAAAAAAAGGAAAAAAAGAAAAGAAGAAAAAAAAGGAAAAAAAGAAAAGAAGAAAAAAAAGGAAAAAAAGAAAAGAAGAAAAAAAAGGAAAAAAAGAAAAGAAGAAAAAAAAGGAAAAAAAGAAAAGAAGAAAAAAAAGGAAAAAAAGAAAAGAAGAAAAAAAGGAAAAAAAGAAAAGAAGAAAAAAAGCAAAAAAAGAAAAGAAGAAAAAAAGCAAAAAAAGAAAAGAAGAAAAAAAGGAAAAAAAGAAAAGAAGAAAAAAAGGAAAAAAAGAAAAGAAGAAAAAAAGGAAAAAAAGAAAAGAAGAAAAAAAGGAAAAAAAGAAAAGAAGAAAAAAAGGAAAAAAAGAAAAGAAGAAAAAAAGGAAAAAAAGAAAAGAAGAAAAAAAGGAAAAAAAGAAAAGAAGAAAAAAAGGAAAAAAAGAAAAGAAGAAAAAAAAGGAAAAAAAGAAAAGAAAAAAAGGAAAAAAAGAAAAGAAGAAAAAAAAGGAAAAAAAGAAAAGAAAAAAAAGGAAAAAAAGAAAAGAAAAGAAGAAAAAAAAGGAAAAAAAGAAAAAGAAAAAAAGGAAAAAAAGAAAAGAAGAAAAAAGGAAAAAAGAAAAAAAGAAAAAAGAAAAAAAGAAAAAAGGAAAAAAGAAAAAAAGAAGAAAAGAAGAAAAAAGGAAAAAGAAAAAAGAAGAAAAAAGGAAAAAAGAAAAAAAAGGAAAAAGAAAAAAGAAAAAAAAGGAAAAAGAAAAAAGAAGAAAAAAGGAAAAAAGAAAAAAAAGGAAAAAGAAAAAAGAAGAAAAAAGGAAAAAAGAAAAAAAAGAAGAAAAAAGGAAAAAAGAAAAAAAAGAAGAAAGGAAAAAGAAAAAAGAAGAAAAAAGGAAAAAGGAAAAATAAAGAACAAGATCAATATCCTGGTGTATCATATATCGCTATTCTTTAAGTAATTGGAGGCTCTCGGGTTGTTTATCCAAACTTGCCATTTTATTTTTTTTTGAAGATAGTGATAGAGAAATTTTTGAATGCTAACATCAATTCGTATTGGGCCTGAGTGTTTAGTCTTATAATGACATTTGAAAAGTTCGGATCTTCTGTGAATTTCCACATATTGGCAATGGTAAGTCTCGCTGCTATCAGGATATGCGATACTATTGTTCTATAGCAATGTGGGTATATATCTAGATTTAATTCTAATAATGCTGTTGCCAGTTCTGTCAAATTACCTGTAAGTTCTGCAATAAAGGAGGAAACTGAGTTCCAAAAACTTGAAAAATTTTTGCATGACCGAAGAAGGTCATGGTTTTCCCACTAATTCCTCACACCTCCAACAGATGGGAGAGGTGGAAGGGGATATTTTGGATAATCTATAAGGTGTCAGGTACCACCTGTTAAGAATTTTTTGTGAATTATCCCAATGTTCTATACATGAGGATGCTGTACTAGTGATCAATAGGGCTTTATGCCATTGTCCCCATGTAAAGGTTTGTGAAAGGGCCTTTTCCCATTTGAACCCTAACCAGGGTTTGCGAGTGTTGTCTCGCAAAACGAGCAAGATTCAGGCCAAAAGCGGTGTGCAGTACCGCTTTTGGCCTGAGGTGGGGGGGCGCCGGAGCCGAACAGCGCCGATCACCGGCGCTCGGAAATGCCCGAGGACAGTTCGGCTGACCTCGGCAAACCTCGGAAAGGCTCATGAACGGAGTCTGAGGTTTGCCGAGGTCAGCCGAAGTGTGCTCGGGCCTTTTCGGCTGTTTCCAAGGCTCTCCGTCGCCCCCCTCCCCACCTCTGGCTGCATGCGGTATTGCATCCCATTGAAGTAATAAGCAGAACAAATTATTTTCATTTCCATTGACTTCAATGGGAAAACTCACTTTGATATGAGAGTACATTACTTTGGATTACGAGCATTCTCCTGGAACGGATTATGCTCGTAATCCGAGGTTCCACTGTACCTAGATATGTTATAGTTGTCTCGTCCCAATTATATCTGTATTTCTCACAAAGTTTATGCCACTGATGTCCGGATTATTGCGTATATATTCAGCTAATGGCTCTATTGCTAGGGTCTGACATTGACTTTTTGACCACTTTTCCATGCTATTGGGAGGACCATTATATGTAGGAGTGGACAGAAAAATCAGAGACTGGTGAGCAGTTATGCAAAATGCCTACAAGTAGTAGTTATTGCTAAAAGGAGGCGGGGGAAATACCAGCTTAAGAGGCCAAGGTGTACTTACTTGCTCCAGCGCGCACCATTACATCTATTGATATTTTTCTTTAGTGGCTGAAAAGCCACATTTTCCTTTCCCATTGAAAAGCTGTGGGTTTGACTCACAAGGGTTGTATCAAGCCACTGCACATGGGTGCCAGTGATCTCCCAGAGAGCATTTTGGTCCTGTCTGCAGCCTACTGCGAGAAATTACATTATTTTTTTTAACTGAGATGGGGGGGGGGGGGGGGGTCAGTTAAAGCTGAATTAGACTGTAGTAAGGGCAGCCAGCATTTGCCATAACATACAAGCATGTGCAGCATACTTGGACACAGGGTGGATTTGATTTAACCCTTTCATTACTAAGCCTATTTTTGATATTTGGTGTTTACAAGTTAAAATCCGTATTTTTTGCTAGAAAATTACTTACAGCCCCCAAACATTATATATATATTTTTAGCAGAGAATCTAGAGAATTAAATTGGCGATTGTTACAATATTTTATGTCACACGGTATTTGTGCAGCGGTGTTTTAAAACGCAACTTTTTGGGAAAAGGGATACTTTCATGTATTTAAAAAAAAAAAAAAACAAACAGTAAAGTTAGCCAATTTTTTTTTTGTATAATGTGAAAGATGTTACGCCGAGTAAATAGATACCAAACATGTCACGCTTTATAATTGTACGCACTCGTGGAATGGCAACAAACTACGGTACCTAAAAATCTCCATAGGCAACGCTTTAAAATTTTTTTACGGTTACCAGGTTAGAGTTACAGAGGAGGTCTAGTGCTAGAATTATTGCTCTCGCTCTATCGCGGCGATACCTCACATGTGTGATTTGAACACCGTTTACATATGCGGGCGCCACTTCCATATGCGTTTTCTTTGCTGCGCGAGCACACGGTGACGGGGGTGCTTTAAAAAAAAAAAAAAAAATATTTTTTCTTATTTATTTTTCTATCAATAAATTGTGTTAAAAAAAAAAAAAATTTTGATCACTTTTATTGGTGTCACAAGGAATGTAAACATCCCTTGTGACAGTAATAGGTGGTGACAGGTACTCTTTATGGAGGGATCGGGGGTCTAAAAGACTCCCATTCCCTCCTTTGCACTTCAAAGTATTCAGATCGCCGTTTTCGGCGATTCTGAATACTGTATATATTTTTTTAAAACCGGCGCCATTGGCAGCTGAGTAAACGGGAAGTGACGTCATGACGTCGCTACTGTGTTTACAATTAGGAGACTGGAACGAAGCCGCTTACGGCTTTGTTTCAGTCTGATCCTAGCCGCTGGAGGCGGCGGATTGCTGATCGGGCCTCCCGGTGGAACGGGAGGCCCGGTAAGAGTGGTGGGAGGCGGCGGGAGGGGGGGTGCCCCCTCCCGCTCCCCCGGTATAACAGCCGAGTGGCTTTTAGCCGCATCGGTTGTTATCCCTGGAAAGCCGATCACCGGCTCTAAAAAACAGTACCGGGATGATGCCTGCAGCTGCAGGCATCATCCCGGTGTAACCCTCGAAAGCACATCTGCGTACGCTCGGCGGGAAGGGGTTAAATCAGGTCGATTTAAATCACTAGTAAAAAGGCTTGATATAAATCAACTCAATTTAAATTATAATTTTTAAAGAGCAACTGTCATCTTTGTCCCGCAGCGGCTCCTCCTCTGACCCGCTGTTGACTCCCCAACAGTCCCATTCACTTTAATGTGATGGCTGGTGATGCAGCAGTGACTCCACAAGGTGAGGGACGTGGCGGCAGCAGGTGAGTGGATGCCCGCTAACATGATGGATCTGAAATGACAGGTGCTCTTTAAAATGTAAGGACTTATTCTTGCTGGTAGTTAGAATTTTTAATATTTGAAAACAAAATGAAGGTTTCCTCTTTAGATAAGCTGACAGGTTAGTAAAACAGCGACATCAGAACCAATTCAATCATAATTATTGCAGAATATACAGCCTCATGCCACATAACTAAGCTCCATTTCTTGCTGCATAAACGAAATTATTAATGTATCTTAAATAGAAAACTTTTAGATAGATTTTTACTCCAAAAAGCATTTAATTTAAATAAACTTTATTTAAATAAAAAAAATAAAAAAAAATCAGGTTTAATTTTTTTTTTCTTTATATCATTGATTTTTATCCACCATGCTTGGACACTATGGGTCTTCTCCAGTGTAGGTCCAGTTTATTGTCCTCTTCTTCGGAGTCTTCTGTCTTCTTGCTTAGCCCATTGGACAGGCAACGATCATGCAACTCCCGCACATGCATGCTGGAGTGACATTATCTCTGCACCTGGCACCATTCCTGGTGGCTGTAAAGCCGGTCAAAGATGGTTCGAATCAGATTCAAACCATTTATGGGCAGGCTGATTGTACCCAAGTTTATCAAACCATCAACTTGGGTACAACCAGCATGTTGGATTTTTCATGAGATTATTGCCCGCGGCTGTAGCTGCTAGCAATATTCACTGTGTTCTCCCGGCCGAGACAGCTCTTTGCGTCCCCGCCCCCCCTCCCCTCGCTGATAAAACACAATAGCTTCACAGGAGGGATTCCCCCATCAACACAGTCAGAATCGAGTGGTTGCAGAAAAGAAAATTACTCCATCTAAGGCCAGCATAACAGCGCAGATTGAAAAAAAATTGCTAGCAGGCAAACAGGGAGCAATTTTCTTCAATGTCAGCAGCTACAAACACCGGGGTTGCTGACTTTTAATAAAGGACACTTACCTGTCCTGGGAGCCAGCGATGTCGCCCCCCCAAGGCCAATCCGTCCATCGGATCGGGTACAAGCGCCGCTATTGTAACTAAGGGAAACCAGCAGTGGAGCCTTCAGGCTTCACAGCTGGTTTCCTACTGCACATGCCCGAGTCGTGTGGAGCGTTCTTGATGAAAAAATAAAATAAATACTCGAACATAAAATATAGTAACCTTCAGGATTTAGTCTTTGAAGGCTCTACAAAATGACAAGGTCTTTGTTCTGGATAAATAACTATTAAATCACAAGAATTTTGCTTGGCTTTATGAAGGGCGGGAGTAAAAACTCAGTTTACCCGTAGAAATTAATTACAGCTTTGCAGTTACAAGGACAGTTTGTTTTTACAATAAAGGGCAAGAGTTTCACTGTACCGGAGCACACACCTTATTTACAACAATGAAAGACTCTGAAAGCGCACTTTTGCCATGTTCCACCTGAAAGCTTTGTAAGTTTAACCACTTCAACACCGGGCACTTTACCCCCTTCCTGCCCAGGCCAAGTTTCAGCTTTCAGAGCTGTTGCTGTTAAAATGACAATTGTGCGGTCATGTTACGCTGTACCCAAAACAAAATTGTTATTTTCTTCCCACAAATAGAGCTTTCTTTTGGTGGTATTTGATCACCCCTTCGGTTTTTATTTGTTGCTAAACAAATAAAAAAAGACAGAAAATTTAGAAAAAAAAAAAAGTTTGTTTCTGTTATAAAATTTTGTAAATAAGTATGTTTTCTCCTTCACTGATGGGCACCGATGAGGCTGCACTGCCGGGCACTGATAAGGTGGCACTGATGAGCAAGGATGAGGTGGCAGCAATGAAGTGGCACACATGGGTACTGATGGGTGGCACTGATGTGCAGCACAGATTGGCACTCATAGGCGGCACAGATGGGCACTGATAGATGGCACTGATTGGCATCACTGATTAGGAGACACTGGCAGGTATTGCTAGTGGGCACTGATTGGCATCATGTGTGGGCACACATTGGCACCCATTGCCACCAGGGATGCCATCCTGGTGGTCATCAGTGGTGGCCATCCCTGGTGGTCCTGGTGGCATCCCTGGTGGTCATCCGAGGGGGGAGTGGTGCTGATAAACAATCAGCGCAGACCCCCCCCTGTCAGAGGAGCAGCCATTCGACTCTCCTCTATTCGCGCCTGTCAGACGTGAGTGAGAAAAAGGTGATAAATGGCTCTTCCTGTTACATCGTGATCAGCCATGATTGGACACAGCTGATCACGTGGTAAAGAGTCTCCGTCAGAGACTCTTTACCTAGACCGGAGTTGCACTGCGTCAGACTGACACACCGCAACAACGATCGCCGCAATGTTATCCTGACCACGTTATATGACATCCGGTTATGATAATCGCAACCACTTTGCTATATGGTGGGCGGCAAGTGGTTAAAAAAAAAATAAATAAAAAATGGCTCCCAACTTTTTTAGCTGGCTCTAGGCATGTGCACTGCCGAAAAATTAGTTCGTTTTAGTTTTTTTTGTTTCGTTTTTTGGGTCATTCGTTATGATCGCAATTCGAAAAATCATAAATTCAAAGATAAGAAAGAAAATCTGAAAAATCGAAAGAATAACTAACTTGCTAAAAATAACTATTAAATTATAGGTATTTGAATTTCTTTTCAAATTTGGCTGTTCGTGAATGTAGAAAATACGAATTTATCCAAAGTTACGAATTATCCAAAATAACGAATGCCGCATCTAAACGAATGGAGTAATAGTCAAGTTATTATTAGTTAGTTATTATTTCTAGGGCTGAAATGATTAATTGATAATAATCGCTAATGAAAATCGTTGTCAACGATTTTCATTATCAATTAGTTGGTCTGCTGAGGCACGCACCTTCCTCCCTGCCAGTCCCGCCTCCGTCTGAGTGTTACAATCCCCTGTGTAGTGTACAAGCCGGCACCGCTATATTCTCATAGCGGCGCTCATGTGACTGGGTACGTCTGCCTCTCTCCTCCTCCTCGCTGACATCAGCGGGTATTCTCAGCCCCGCCCACTTTGCTGCCTCGAAGAGAGAGAAAAAAAAAAAAAAAGGAAGCAGCCGTGAGCGCTGAGCTGCGATATAAGGTTACTTTTTTAATACAGTGAGTGAACTTGGCAAAACATTCATTTTGGTATTTGTGAGGACAACAAGTGCCCCATCATTGGTGTTCCATGGGGGAATAGAGCCCCATCATTGGTGTTCAGGGGGGAAAATAGTGCCCCACCATTGGTGTTCCTGGGGGGGTAGTGTGGGGGAGTGCCCCATCATTGGTGTTCCTGGGGGGGGATAGTGCCCCATCATTGGTGTTTCTGGGGGGGAGTGCCCCATCATTGGTGTTTCTGGGGGGGGGGGTGCCCCATCATTGGTGTTTCTGGGGGGGGGGAGTGCCCCATCATTGGCGTTTCTGGGGGGGGGGGAGTGCCCCATCATTGGCGTTTCTGGGGGGGGGGAGTGCCCCACCATTGGTGTTCCTGGGGGGGTAGTGTGGGGGAGTGCCCCATCATTGGTGTTCCTGGGGGGGGATAGTGCCCCATCATTGGTGTTTCTGGGGGGGAGTGCCCCATCATTGGTGTTTCTGGGGGGGGGGGTGCCCCATCATTGGTGTTTCTGGGGGGGGGGAGTGCCCCATCATTGGCGTTTCTGGGGGGGGGGAGTGCCCCATCATTGGCGTTTCTGGGGGGGGAGTGCCCCATCATTGGCGTTTCTGGGGGGGTGCCCCATCATTGGTGTTTCTGGGGGGGGGGGGTGCCCCATCATTGGTGTTTCTGGGGGGGGGTGCCCCATCATTGGTGTTTCTGGGGGGGGAGTGCCCCCTCATTGGTGTTCCTTATTTTAAATAAACAAAAAAATTGCAGATTACGTTTTTTTTTTATGATTTTATCCGATCAAAAAAATAAATTGGCCAACTAACCGATTATGAAAATAGTCGTTAGTTGCAGCCCTAATTAATCCATATTTTCGGAAAAATTTGTTACACAGGTTTTCGTTAATTCGGATATTTCCGAATTACCTGGTTTGTTGAAATTGGTTAAATAAAAAATACTAATTCAGGAGGAAACGAATTGCACATGTCTAGCCGACTCCTAGATTCAAAGCAAATTTGGCAAGCCCTGGGACACAGCAATACTTTGGTAGGCCAGTAGAGGACGCTGGTGAGAAGAGCAGGAACCCAGTTGATCGACACTCCCAACAAAGCCGGTTTCCATGCAGAATTTAGAGGAACCCTTCTACAGAACAGAGTGGCGTTGTGGCAGCATGGGCAGTGGGAAAGGTATGTATTCCGATTTCTAATTGGCAGCTACACTTATGAAAGATGTCCATCATGACGGGATCTCTATAAAAAGTTACACAATGTACTTGTCGCATGTTAAAAACGAGGCCGTGCGTACCATTTCCACTTTTGTGAGATTCACACATCTACCAATCCACAAAGCAGATAAAACCACTCATTATATCTTTTATTTTGGGAAAAATTAATAGCAGGGAACTACCCTATTATTTTAAAAGAGGAACCATAAAAACATAAACATCTGTCTTGATGGCCTTTTAGGATATTTATGAGTGAGAAAGATGTAGGATGCTGCTTTGGCAGCCACAATGAACACCCAGCTCCCCTTTGTTCTTCATCTTGTAAAACTAAATTGGTAAAACTAAGTCAGTCTACATTGCAGGGGTGGGAGAGCGAGTCCAGAGGAAAAAAAAAAATCAAGAAGATATACAGCACTGTATAACTTGATATCAAATACACTTAATGTGGTCATACATGACCTGATCAAAGAAGATCTAGTATGACATCGATATCCAATATCGAAGCAACAATACTCAGGTAGGCCGTGGTGACTAAACGATGATCAAATGGTACTAAGGGGCCCAAAGTGTGCCAAGAAAATATCCCCCCCACCATTACACCACCACCACCAGCCTGAACCGGTGATACAAGGCAGGATGGATCCATTGACACCAAATTCTGACCCGACCATCTGAATGTCGCAGCTGAAATTGAGACTCATCAGACCAGGCAACGTTTTTCCAATCTTCTATTGTCCAATTCTGGTGATCCTGTGCAAATTGTAGCCTCAGTTTCCTGTTCTTAGCTGACAAGTGGCACCCGGTGTGGTCTTCTGCTGCTGTTGCTGTAGCCCATCTGCTTCAAGGTTCGCATTCAGAGATGGTATTCTGCATAGCTTGGGTGTAACGAGGGGTTATTTCAGTTAGGGCTCATGCACACTGCAGCTCAACAAAAAAAAAAAAAAAGCCACTTTTACAGGCATTTGAGCTTTTATATCAGCTTTTGAATGTTTTTATTGAGCTTCTTTGAGCTTTTTTGAGCATAAGCGTTTTTTTTTTCTCACAGACCCTCCCCTCAGCTCATTTTCCCTATTTTTTTGTGTGTTTTCATGCTTCTTTGAGCCTTTTCATGCTTGTCGCACGTTTTTGGGTGCCTAGGCGTCTTTTCTGATTGAAAGCTCCTCTCAAAAACTTGAGTTTTGGTGGGATTTTCTCTGCCTGCAAGAGCATATGCCTGTAAACTCATGAAAAAGCCAAAAAAGTGTGCATGGACACATTGGCTGACATGGAGGGGAGTTTCCAAGCAAAAAAAAAAATTAAAAAATGAGCGCTCAAAAGCCTGTAGGAGTCGCTCCTTTGAGCTGCAGTGTGCATGAGCCATTACTATCATCTGGAATCAGTCTGCCAATTCTTCTCCGATATCAACAAGGCATTAATGTCTAAACCGCTGGCAACAAAAAAGTGAGTACACCCCTAAATGAAAATGTCCAAATTGGGGCCAATTAGCCATTTTCCCTCCCCGGTGTCATGTGACTCGTTAGTATTACAAGGTCTCAGGTGTGAATGGGGAGCAGGTGTGTTAAATTTGGTGTTATCGCTCTCACTCTCTCATACTGGTCACTGGAAGTTCAACATGGCACCTCATGGCAAAGAATTCTCTGAGGATCTGAAAAAAAAAAAAAAAAAAATTGTTGCTCTAAATAAAGATGGCCTAGGCTATAAGAAGATGGCCAAGGCCCTGAAACTGAGCTGCAGCACGGTGGCCAAGAGCATACAGCAGTTTAACAGGACAGGTTCCACTCAGAACAGGCCTCGCCATGGTTGACCAAAGAGGTTGAGTGCACGTGCTCAGAGTCATATCCAGAGGTTGTCTGGGGAGGGGGGGGGGAGGGGAGGGGTTTCAGCCTGTCAGTGCTCAGACCATACACCGCACATTATACAGCAAGTCATTCCAGCCCCAGCCAAGTCAGAATGACAGAACAGCACCCCTACTGGACACTGATAAGAACAGATACTACACTTGATCTTAGCCAAAAGGCTGAGAAGTCATGGGACCTGCTGTGATTGGTCACAGCAGTCACATGGTACCGGCAGCGAGCCGGTACACTGATCAGTCATCGGCCGTGTCTGGTGGACACACATGACGTCCAACCGGATCGACGAGAGGGAACTGGTTAAAAGTACCATTCAACTCCAGTTTGTAAAATGTTGGACCAAGATCCTAATGAGAGTGTTAAATGCCACTTTAAACAAGCTTCTAGCAGGTTTCCAAGAAGCGCTGAAAGGGGTTGTAAAGGTTTAATTTTTTTTATTTTTTAAAATAACAAACATATCATATCATGGGAAAAAAATCGATTTAAATCTTGAATCGAGTTAAGAGGTCAAATCGATTCAAAATTTAAGCAAATCGATTTTTTTAGATTTTTTTTTTTCACCGTGCCGGCCCCGAGGTGCTGCGGGCATGAATTTTTAGGTGAGGCCGCGGCTTCGGCCGGACGCCGCGGACTAGGCCGAAGCCGCGGCCTCGCCTAAAAACTCATGCCCACAGCGCCTCGGGACCGGCGCGAATACCGCGCCGGGCCTGAAGAGCTGTGGGCAAGGAGTTTTTAGGTGAGGCCGCGGCTTCGGCCTAGTCCGCGAGGCCGGACGCCGCGGACTAGGCCGAAGCCGCGACCTCGCCTAAAAGCTCATGCCCGCAGCGCCTCGGGACCGGCGCGATTTCCAAAAAAAACTCGATTCGAAACGTGAATCGAGTTTTTTTTAAGAGAATCGAAGATTTATTTTTTTTTTAAATCTCCCAGCCCTACCTCCACTGTGCAGTTAGTTTTGCACAGAGTGGCCCCGATCCTCGTCTTCTGGGGTCCCTCAGTGGCTGTCTCGGCTCCTCCCCGCAAGAGCTAACCCCCCTCTGGGAAGCGCTCTCTCAAGGCGGTTAGCTTGCGGGTGCGCTCCCGTGTGATGCAGGTGGCGACCAAAGCCGCCGAGAGTATCACACGGCCCCGCCCCCCGGGGCGCCACGTCATTGATTTGATTGACAGCTGCGGGAGGCAATGGCTGTGCTGCTATCAATCATCCAATGAAGAGCCCACAAGAGCTGGGGGAAAGCAACCCGGCATTGCGCACACGGAGATTCGGGGCTCAGGGGGGCCAGAGAGTGCAAGGTGTTTTTTCACCTTAATGCATAGGTTGCATTAAGGTGAAAAAACACGAAGCTTTACAACCCCTTGAAGCCTGCTAGCAGCTTGTATAAAGTGGCACTCAACACACGTATTAGGATCTGTGTTCAGTATTTACAAACTGGAGCTGAATGGTAAGTTTCAACAAAGCTTGCTGAGAGCACTGCAAATGCTTTGTCAAAGCTTGCTGATCACACTGCTCTTATACAAGCTGAAGCCCATGTGAAACTGTCCTTAATAAAATTTTAAAAAAAAACATTTTTAATTAAAATATCAGGGTCAGCGTGTTTTAGGTAGGATTAAAAAAAAAATAATAATAATAATAAAATACATATAAAAGGTATGTGGTATCACTGTGATCGTGAGGAGAAGGGGAATAGGTTTTGGGTTGTTCTTTGATGGTAGGTCATGGTAATCGTAAAAATATTCAGTAACAAACAATAAAAAGATTTTTTATAATATATATATATATATATATATATACACACCGTATATACTCGAGTATAAGTCGTTCCGAGTATAAGTCGAGGCCCTAATTTACCACAAAAAAATGGGAAAAACCTATTGACCCGTGTATAAGACGAGGGTGAGAAATGCACAGCTACTGTAAGTGGAAAAGAGGGTCAACAATGCCCATTTGCAGCATCACTGTGCCCATTTGCAGCCATAGGTCCCCTGAACTTCAAACTCGGTAGTTGAGGGTTCCTAGATGCCCCCTAGCTGCAGCCAAAATTTGGGGTCTCTGAACCCAAAGGGTCCCGAAATGACATTGCTGCAGATGGACACAGTTGACCGAATTTGGGGCCCCGTATGTCGGGGCCACTTAGTGCTAGGAACCCCAAATGTGGTGTACAAACCCAGTGGAACTAGCACCATAAAATTTCCAAAGCTGGGGTTTCTAGCACCAAGTGGCCCCGAGATACAGGGCCCCAAAAATCAGTTCAGAAAATGTCAAGCACTTTTCTGCAGCAGAGAATGACATTTTCCGAACCGGGTTTGGGGCCCCGTATCTCAGGGCCACCTAGTGCTAAGAACTCCAGCTTTGGATATGTTATGGTACCAGTTCCACTGGGTTTGCACACCAAATTTGGGGTTCCTAGCACTAAGTGGCCCTGAGATACGGGGTCCCAAAGTCGGTTCGGAAAATGAAATTTTTTGCTGCAGAAAAGTGCTTGACTCGAGTATAAGTCGAGGGGGGCACTTTCAGTACAAAAAAATGTGCTGAAAAATTCGACTTATACTCGAGTATATACGGTAGGTAGGTATATATATATATATATATATATATATATATATATATATATATATATATATATATATATATATATATATAAATAATTTTTTTTTTAACTACTTTTTGGCAGTTTTTAGATGTTGAGATTTGTTTTACCCTCATCATGAAAGGGTTAAAGTGTATGTCAGGCAAAACAAAAAAAAAAAAAACCAAACAAACATTATTTTCTACATGTTTTGTCCTTTTAAAAGCTTTGCATTCTATTTCAGCAAAGGTTTATTTACGGGAGGGAATGAGAGCGGTCTTTGTTGTTCGGTAGCTTGACTAGGCAGGTTTTTTTTTCCTTTTTGTTCTGCTTTCTAGTGTGAAAGAATAAAGAGTCGCCGGCCTCCCCAATGTAAGTCTATATTGGATTACAATTTTTTTTCTAGCAAGGCTTAAAATGTATGTCTGGGTAAAATAATTTAAAAAAATTAAATTAAAAAACACACATTTGGTACATCTTTACAACACGCAAAACAATTCCTCACGATTTATACCCGCGGGTACAGAAAAATACCTGTTGCAATACACTGAATTTCCCAAGCAGTCTGGACAGCCCTGCCCGAGTTCTCCCTTGCTGGGTTATAGAACACCTCCTGATAATGTTATGTGGATGAAGAGAGGCAGGAGGTGTTCTGTAGTTCAGCAAAAGGAGAACTCAAGGAGGGCTGACAACACTGCTGGGGATTCCAGTATAACAGAAGGAGGGTTGTCAGACCACTACAGGCAGTTAGGAGCTCACTGGATTTTTGTCAGATCAAGATATTTTTATTTACTTGCTGCGTTTCTAAAGAGACAAAACACAGGCAAAGATGCACTAAAGGGCCAGTTCACACCATAGAAAACGCAGTCCGAATGTGTTCCAGATGCTTTTCTGCATGTGCATTTTTGATGCAGTCCAGTGCATTTTTCCCCTTCTTGTTTCTTAACCTTAAAAAAAGGACAGGTGTGTTCCAGTGCGTTTTTGATGCGTTTTACAGAATTCCAGTACAGTCCAGTATAGGAAAAATGCAGCATGTTCTACTTTTTTTTCTGGAACTGGAACGAACTGGTGTGAACTATGCCATTGAAAACCATATAACCTATTTTCCATGTGTTTTTTATGCAGAAAAAAAACAAAAAACACACTGGACTGCATGTGGTGTGAACAGGCCCTAAAATGTGTTTTTTTTTTTTTTATTTTGTCCAGACATACACTTTAACCACTTGCTGACCACCCTATAGCAGTTTTACCACTAGAGGGGGGCAGCTCTGCGCTGGATTATTCACAGCAGAAGCTGATCTGCAAGCATCGGGCACTCAATGTCTGCCGACACCCACTGATCATCGGGCAGAGACTCAGAACGAAGCTCTGCCTATGTAAACGAGGCAGAGTTCTGTTTTGGGAGGGGAAGGGATGGATTCTGTGTTCCTGCAAAGCAGGGAATAAAATCTATCCCTTCCCCTAGTAAAAAAAGCACATAGTACACAAACACTGGCTAGGCATGCATTTAACCCTTTGATCGCCCCTGATGTTTAACCCCTTCCCAGCCAGTGTCAATAGTACAGGGGTAGTGCATATTTTTAGCACTGATCACTGTATTAGGGCTCATTTACACTTGCTTTGGCTTCAGCACACATTAAAGCACCTACCGCTTCAACATGCTTTTATGATGTGTTTTTGATGCTTCAGTGGTGCTTTGATGAAGCTTTGGGGGTGCTTCCGTGATGCTCTTTTGAAGCTTGATAGACGCCGTGTGTGTGTGTGTGTGTGTGTGTGTGTGTGTGTGTGTGTATGTATGTATGTATGTATGTATGTATGTATGTCAAAAGCCGCAGGTGCTTCAAGCGAGCTTTGTCATAGACTTCTATGGAGGCTCTGAAGCACCACTAAAGCCTACATGGGGCATCATTTTTGAAGCAAAGCCAAAGCAAAGCAAATGTAAAGTATAAACAGAAATGTAAGCTAAAAGTTAGTGACAGGAGCTTTGACTGGCGTTCAGAGAGCTTTAACAAAGCCTGTGCAAAGCCTTGTTTTGAAGTGTAAACTAGCCCTTAGTGTCACTGTCAGTAAGGAGTCATTCACACTTACTTTGACACGCTTTTATTTTTTTGAATCAAAACTTTGATTTTTTTCATCATACTTACCTGTAAAATCCTTTTCTTGAGTACATCAAGGGACACAGAGTTAGGCGAATATTCATTACCTGCAGGTTATACTTCATCTCCAGGTGAATGGACACTGGTAGACCAAAGTTCTTCAGACAGGAAGTGATCCCTATATAACCCCTCCCATACAGGAAGTACTTCAGTTTTGTAGCAAGCACTGAATCCTCAAAAAAGAGGAGGAGGAGGGACCTGTGTGTCTCATGATGTACTCAAAGAAATGGATTTTACAGGCAAGTATGACAAAAAAAAATCCAATTTTCTTTTTCATACATCATGGGACACAGAGTTAGGCGAATATTCATTACCTGCTGGGACGTCCCAGAGCAATAGCCTTGAGGGGAGGGAGACATTCTGCCAAATAGCCATCAGACCTTATACGGCAGCCCGCAGTACACTGCGGCCGAAAACCAAATCCTCGGCTGCTCGAGCATCCACTTGATAACATTTTGTGAACGTATGCACTGAAGACCAGGTATCAGCCTTACAAATCTGAGCCACAGATACATGATAGCGAAAAGCCCACGAGGTTCCTACACCCCGGGTAGAATGAGCTCTCACCCTAAAGGGAGGCGCTTTAAGTTTCAGACCGTAGGCCTGAATGACCAATTGGCAGACTCAATTGGCAATGGAAGCTTTGAAAGTTTCCTGGCCCTTCTTGGGTCCTTTTGATAAAACAAAAAAACAAAAAAAGTCTGATCCTCGGATCTCCGCAGATCTAGACAAACCTTGACTGCCCAGACAACTTCCAAAGAATGCAGTCGTCTCTCTTCCGCCGAACGAGACTGAGAGAAAAAAGAAGGCAAAATAATGTCCTAATTTAAATGAAAAGCCGACACCACTTTTGGCAAAAAGGAGGGAACAGGTCATAACACGACCCCGTCGTGGTGAAGGATCAAGTCTGGTTCCCTACACGAAAGGGCCGCCAACTCCGACACCCTTCTAGCCGAGGTGATGGCCATCAGGAAGGCTAGCTTGCGTGACAGCAAGTCTAATGGAATTTCCTTGATAGGCTCAAATGGTTGTTTCTGTAACACAGACAGCACCAAGTTCAAGTGCCAAGGACATATAGGTGACCTAATGGGGGGAAGCAAGCGAGTTGCCCCCTGCATAAAAGGTTTGGACCAGTGAATGGGAGGCTAAAGGCCTTTGGAAGAATACTGATTGGGCCGAAACTTGACCTCTGATTGTACTCAAAGCCAATTTGATGTCCACAGCTAACTGTAGAAAAGAGAATGTTCCCAATCAACGCATTTCCGAGGATGCCATTTTTTGGCTTTAAACCAAGCAATATAAAAAAGTCTTCCAGACCTTATGATAGATATTCCTAGTAACAGCTTTTCTAGTATTAACAAGGGTAGACAACAATGGTCCTGAGATGCCACGGTCCTTTAACACCTTGGCTTCAATAGCCATGCCGTCAAATTTAGAGACTGTAAATTGGGGTGGAATATAGGACCTTGAGATAGTAGATTGGGGCGACGTGGAAGTGTCCTTGGCACGTCTATTGTCAGTCTCACAATCTCCGGGAACCAGGGCCTTCTGGGCCAGGCTGGTGCCACCAGAATGACTGGAACTCCCTCTCTCCAAATCCTGCGCAACAAATGTGGAAGGAGAGGGATCAGAGGGAAAGCATAAACCAGGGAGTACTGGCTTCATGGAACTACCAGAGCATCTGCTCCGATTGCCAGAGGATCTCTTGTTTGGGACATAAACTGCTGTAGCTTGTTGTTGAACCTGGATGCCAGTAGGTCGACCTCTGGCCATCCCCTACATTGGCAAATTTCCTGGAACCCCCCTGGTTGTAGGGACCATTCCCCTGGGCAGATCTGCTGGCGGCTAAGATAAACTGCCTTCCAGTTCTCTACTCCTGGGATATGGACTGCCGATAGAATCGGCACATGTCCCTCTGCCCAGGCTAGTATGTGGTTCACCTCCTTCAGATCTGAACTCCTGGTACCGCCTTGGTGGTTTATATAGGCCACTGCGGTGGCATTGTCGGACTGAACCCCGATAGGGCAGTCCTGAAGCTCCACCCTCCAGGACCGTAGGGTCAGTCGTACTACCCGTAATTCCAGGACGTTGATGGGCAGGATCTGTTCTGTCCTTGACCATTTCCCTGAGCTGTGAGCCCTTCTAGGGTCGCTCCCCAGCCTGAGAGACTGGCATCTGTAGTCAGTACTCTCCAAGTTACCGGGAGGAAGGATCTTCCCCTTTGCAGGTTTTGATCCTGCAACCACCAGTTTAGGCTTAAGCGTGCCGGAGGATATAAGAACATTGGGTAATCCAGGGCTTGTCCTCTCCTGTTCCAAGCCAACAAGATGTCTTGTTGTAAAGGCCTGGAATGGAACTGGGCATAGGGCACCGCCTCGAAGGAGGATACCATCCTCCCTAGAAGACTAATACAGAGCCGAATGGAGGGTTGTCTGGTGCCCCTTATCTGACGCACCTGATCCTTCAGGGCACAGATCCTTGCAGGTGGCAAGAATACTCTTGCTTGGACCGTATCTAGGATCAGACCTAAATATTTTACACTTTGAGTTGGTTTCAAGGCTGACTTTTCAGTATTATGATCCAGCCTGTTTTTCAAATACCGCACTGTGCATGTTATGCTCTGTTCTAGAGCCTGTAATGAGTGATCTCTGAGCAGGAGGTCGCCCAGATACCTGAGCACCAGGATCCCTTGGGCCCTTAAAAGACCCAGTACTGGTGCTACAGACTCCATCCTAAATGACTGTATTACTAGATACTGGTTCAGGGATCTTAGGTCCAAAAACGGGCCTTGTATCCCCATTTGGTTTTTGAACGGTAAACAGGTCGCTCTTTCGGATACAGGAACCTGTAAAATCACTGATGGACTAAATGATGTAGTGCCTGAAACAATAAGTCTATTTTTGGAGATTTTTTACTCGTCTTGAACTATTGTTCTCCAAACGTTCGCAAAGTGCAGCAGCCTTCCCCCAACCCGATAGAGTGGGGGCGACCCCTCAAAAGGAGGGCCTGGTGCTGGATTTAGAAGAGCTTTAGACTCGGGGCTTTTTCTGGCCCTGGCCTTGCGGCTTGCCCTTGGCCCTAGCGCCCTGTTTGTGGCGGAACTGCCTTGGCGCTGAGACATTTGAGGAAGCAGTCCCTGAGGTTTTAAATGAGGAATGCCTGGTGCTTTTCTCCACAGGAAGAGAACTCTTCCCTCCGGAAATTTTTTGGATATATTTGCCCATATGATCACCAAATAAATGTTCCCCCATTAAAGGGGAAACCTGTTAATAACTTTTTACAAGGAAGCTCGGCTGACCAGTTCTTAAGCCACAAAAGTCTGTGCATATGTACAGACAAGAGAGCCAAACAAGAAACCTGCTGTATTGAATCCTTTTAAGGCATCAACAGCAAAAAACACAGCGCTCGAGGAATATCGGTCTTATTTTCAGCCAGATCATCCTCCCGGTTAGGCCTGTCAGACCATCTGATCTGATCCTTTACGGACTGGCAGATACCAATTGCTGCAACAGCTGGCTGAATAGCTGAACTGGCCATAGAAAAGGAAGCTTTTAATAAGGACTTCAATTTCTTGTCAACAGGGTCTTTCAAGCCCTGTGCGTTATCTACCGGACAAGTTAAGTTCTTGTTTAAGGAAGAGACTGCTGCATCTACAGTTGGCGTTGACTGTAGGCACAATACCAGATGGGCGCAGCGGCTCAGATTGGCCAGAAGCCTCTGGTCTTTCAGGGGATACAACACTAGGGAAATTACTAGGTTCATCAGGAACTACTGAAGACATAGGTGTGCCCTTCCCTGTAGTGTTAGTCCCGCTCCTCTTTTTTTGAAGACATTTACTAGCCACTAAAAGAGTATCTAGGTGTAGTAATAACACACCCTTAATAGGGCTCACCAAGCCCCTATGCAACAATCCTGCTAAGCACCTTTAGCCTGCCAAGCAACACCTGGTAACTCACTTGACCTGGGAAAAGGAGAAAGGCACCACTGCAAATGCCTGGTTCAGAGCCTGCTCTGTGTCCCACTGCTGCCTTCTGGAAGCACTGCATGCTTGGCATACCCAGCTTAAATAAGCTGGCTGTGTGCCGGAACGTTCTGTGCATGCGTGCGCACTCCCGGCTAACGGGCGTGGCTGTATTCGCATATGACGCAAATCTTTGTATGCCCAGATAAAGGTTATGGCGCATGTGCGGCGAAGCCGCGTGCACCATAGCCGCCAAACAAACTGCTAAGCCCAGCGGCACTCTTGCGAACGCACATGCGCCATGGCAAACCAAGGTGAAATGGCATACCGTTGTGTGCCATCATACAGGCAAAAAAAACAGCCAGACACAAGCAAAAAAAAAAAAGGTACACTTTGCAAACACCCACAGCTTGCCAAAAACTCCCCCGTATGGTCACCGCACACAGGTGTCTAGCCTCTAGCTAGCTTGACTAATTGTTACAATCACTGGGACACCCCACATTAGGTAAATAAAGGGGTTTCACTTAATCGGCAAGGCGCAGGGCAGCTTAGAAACCAAGAGCCCAATCTTCACCCTTTCACAACGGATTCCTGTCACTTGAGGACCTTCAAGGACTGGGTACCCTTTTCATGTTTATGGTCCACTCCCTTGGACCTATACAGCACCCTTCAGGAATGCCTTAGCGCTGTGGTGTCCAGGATTCCACTTTGCGGGGTCCAGCACCCAGAGGCCGCATTACAGGCAAAATCTCCTAGGAGCTCGAGTCTTCTTTGCGAGGCTTGGGTACCCTTTATCTAAGCATATAAAGCCTGTGTCAAATGAGTCTGATCGGTCAATCCCTTGATTCATTTAAGAACCGTTTGTGGGACTAGAGACCTGGAGCTCAGAGAGCTAAAACAAACCGTGCCATCCACCTTGCAGACACTGGTAAAAAAAAAAAAAACTGAAGTACATCCTGTATGGGAGGGGTTATATAGGGAATCACTTCCTGTCTAAAGACCTTTGGTCTACCAGTGTCCATGTGATGGCCAAGCCTCATGAAGTAAACAAAAATCTTCCTTTAACTTCCCCGAGCCACCTCCTTTTGTGTCTCATACGCTCCCCCTCCCAGACACTAAAGCCCATAGTGGGAGGGTTTCAGCAACAGAGGAAGTGCTGTCAATCCAGAAAGCAGTGGGAGGGACTAGGTGTGGCCAGGTACTGACTGACAAGCTATTGGCTTGTAAATAGGCAGTGGCACTGCTGATAGCCACACCCCCTGCAACATTTTCTCATCTCCCTGTAGTGCACAGCTTTACTGAAAGTGACAACTCTGCTCTGAATACAGGAGCAGTGCAGCATCATTGCCACCCCATCACAGGAAGCAGCAATAGATGGGCTTTACTGGCAATTCATCATCAGGTATTTGTGGGACTTTACAGGGAGACTAGCAGAAAACTTTAAAAAGTGTTACTAAACCCAGGAGCCTGCATTCACTATATCTGGTCTCCCACAGTACACAGAACATGGAAATGCAAAAATTTTAGTAAATATAAACTGCTAAATACCTTTTCACATCAGCGGTATATAGCAGTCTTGTGACTCTCGCTGTCTGGTTAAAACTTGTAGGAGGAGTTTTCATTCTAGTCTGACTGTCCTATGAGACTGCAGGACCCCTGACCCTCTGTCTGGACAGTGCCGATGGGCTCTGCGCTGATCACATGCACCCTCCCTAGAAGAAAAAAAAAACCTCTCTAGAAATACACACCAAACTGAGCATGAGCTCCGTCCTGTCAGCAGGAATGTGGTGGATTTTGTTTCCCTGCAAAAAAGGGACAACCCTTCATGAAAGCAGCACACAGTACACAAAAACACTGGCCAAGCACACAGTTAACCCTTTGATCGCCCCAGCTATTTAACCCCTTCTCAGCCAGTGTCAGTACAGTGACAGTGCATATTTTTAGTACTGATCACTGTATTAGTGTCACTGGTTGCCACAAAGTATCAGTTAGTGTCAGATTTTCTGCCACAATACTGTAGTTCTGCTATAAGTTGCTGATCACTGCCATTACTAGTATTAACAAAAAAAAAATTCCAGTATATATTACACACACCATAATTTGTAGACGCTATAATGTTCCTACAAACCAACCAATATACGCTTATTGAGATTTTTTTTATCAAAAAATATATATTGGTCTAATTTTATGAAGAAATTAGATTTTTTTTTTTGTTAAATTTTATTGGATATGTTTTCATAGCAGAAAGTAAAAATGATTGTTTTTTTTTGCTTATAGTGCACAAATATAAAAAACACACAGTGGTGATCAAATACCACCAAAAGAAAGCTCTATTTGTGGGGAAAAAAATTACAAATTCAATTTATATACAGCATTGCATGGCTGTGCAATTGTCTGTTTAAGTAACGCAGTGCCGTATAGGGGTGCAACGGATCGTCATCGATCCGTGATCCGATGAGGTTGATCCGTACGGGACACCCGCGATCCGCGGAGCGCTCTGTGGCCTCGGCCATAGGAAAGGCCGCGGCTTCGGCCTAGCTCCGGAGCGGCGGCCATCTTGGTACACCTGGCGGCCGTTTAGCACGTGATCGCTCCGTCAAATGACGGAGCGATCACTTGTAACAAACCGGCGTCATGTCATGACACCGGTTCCTCTCTCCCCTCTGTGTACTGATCTGTACAGTGGAGGGGAGAGATCGGATGGCAGCAGTGCCAATACTCTGCAATGCCCTGCCAATACTCTGCAATGCTCTGCGCCAATACTCTGCAATGCTCTGCGCCAATACTCTGCAATGCTCTGCGCCAATACTCTGCAATGCCCTGCGCCAATACTCTGCCATGCCCTGCCAATACTCTGCCATGCCCTGCCAATACTCTGCCATGCCCTGCCAATACTCTGCCATGCCCTGCCAATACTCTGCCATGCCCTGCCAATACTCTGCCATGCCCTGCCAATACTCTGCCATGCCCTGCCAATACTCTGCCATGCCCTGCCAATACTCTGCCATGCCCTGCCAATACCCTGCCATGCCCTGCCAATACCCTGCCAATATACCCGCCAATACCCTGCCACACCCTGCCAATAGGGAGATTGTGGATATTACAGTGGGGGAGATTTATTTTTTTTTGATCCGAAAATGATCCGAACCGTGACTCCTGATCCGAGGAACGATCCAAACCGTGAGTTTTTTGATCCGTTGCACCCCTAGTGCCGTATAGCAAAAAAACAGCCTGGCCATGAAAAGGGGGTAAATCTTCCAGAGGTCAAGTTGATATTTTTTGGCAAGCACAAGATAACATTTTTTCTTTCATTTTGGAGAGATTTTCTCTCACTTACGACTGTATCTCTGGAACAGGAAGTAAAAAATAAATCTCCTCACTAAGACAGGAAAGAGAACCCCGACGAGGGTTTTATCCCTTCACCACTCTAAAAAAATACAATACCCGATTCTAGCCAAAGCTTGACTTCAGCAAGAACCAGGGAACACAAACACATTACCAGTGTCATTGTAAATGGCTGCAGATCTTGGCAGCCTTTAGAAGAAAATATTGGAGAGGTTTGGTGGTGCTTTAAACCTACACAAGAATAGGCAGCCTGGAGTTGTTGCTGACGCAGTGCGCAGTTTGCCAGGAAAACACAAGTGCTCCTCCAACTGTTCTTATTCCAGAGAAGGGAGTGAACCATCCAACTGTTATTATTATTATTATACAGGATTTATATAGCGTCGACAGTTTACGCAGCGCTTTACAACATTATTCAATACAGGGGGGAATCAGAGGGCCCTGCTCGTTAGAGCTTACAATCTAGGAGGGAGGGTCAAGTTATACAAAAGAGCAATAGCTGTGGGGGATGAGCTTCTCTGAAGAGGAAGGTTTTCAGGGATCGCCTACAAGTGGATAAATTTGGAGACAGTCTGACAGATTGGGGTAGGGAATTCCAGAGGATGGGTGAGGCTCGGGAGAAGTCCTGGAGGCGGATATGGGAGGAGGTGATGAGGGAGCTAGAGAGCAGGAGGTCCTGGGAGGAACGGAGAGGGCGATTAGGCTGGTATTTTGAGACTAGGCTAGTGATGTAGCTGGGGGCAGAGTTGTGGATGGCTTTGTAACTTATTGTTAGTATTTTGAATTTAATTTGTTGGGCGAGTGGCAGCCAATGGAGGGATTGGCAGAGAGGGGTAGCAGACACTGAGCGGTTTGTAAGGTGGATGAGTCTGGCAGCAGCATTCATGATGGACTGAAGGGGGGATAGTCTATTTAAAGGTAATCCAATGAGGAGGGAGTTGCAGTAGTCAAGGCGAGAGATAACCAGGGGAGTGAATCAGGAGCTTTGTGGTCTCATTGGTTAGAAAGGGAAGTCGTTTAGAGATGTTGCGGAGGTTGAGGCGGCAAGCTTTGGAAATTGATTGGATGTGGACATGCAAGAGGTGCAATCGGCAAACCTCAAAGTCGATACACCAGGAACTCTGGGGCTTTGCAAGGGCTGCTAAGAATGTTGTGCAGTCTCTGCATTCTTTGCAAAGTTTGGTTATATAAAGTTGTTAGATAAGAATTAAGGAAGTGGAAGTAAAAAAAAAAAAAAAAAAAAAACCGAAAAAACTGCTCCAATTGAAATAGATGATGGGAGGAACAAAAGAATCAGAGTAACTTTCATTTCAGGTGAGGGCATGCTTCAAAACATAGGCATGCGCACTGGGTGTGCCCAGGCACGTCCTAATTTAAGAGTCGGCAAAGCCACTGATTGCAATCTACCTGTCAATTGTGGGCAGGTGATGGGGTAGACCACAATCCTTCCAATCTGTATTTTCCTTACTGTAGCAGCTGAAAGTAGGCTTCTGCTCCTCTCCCTCCTGCCAGCATTCAGCTGCCACAGGAGGAGCCGCCACCTCTCCTGTTCCTCTTCTTTGTTCTGCTGCCTGGGCCCCCTGTGCGCTCTCTAGCCCACCACCCCCACCCTCCCCGCAGTGCTGCTCTTCTCTCTAGCCGGCTGCTGCTGGGGGGGGGGGGGGGGGGGGGATGTGTACAAAATGGTGAGCAGGGGAAGGGGCCAGTAAATATGTAATTTACCAGCCCCTTCCTTTTCTCAATGAACATAGTGAATGATCGGTACCAATTACTTGCTACACCCATTCATAACTGAAGCATAGTAAACTGTGTTTACTAAACTTCAGTTTGTGAATGAACAGGAAGCAGCTCAGCACAGAGCACTTCCCATTCATTCACTTCCCCATGCAGCTTAGGCTGCAGAGAAATGGAATGGGGAGTCTGTGTCCTCAGTCCCTTTCTCGGTCTCATCAGGGGTCCGTTTAGCCTCCTGGTATTTCACCAATGCCAGCCAACAGGGCTTCTAAAAAATAAATAAAAATAAAAATATTGTGAAAAATAAACTTAAAAAAAAAAAAAATAATAATAATAATAATATTAAAAATTTAAAAACGACTGACACCATTCACTGCCCTGCCGACCCACACCCACCGGCCACTGCCCTGCCGACCCACGCCCACCGGCTACGCCCTGCCGACCCACACCCACCGGCCACCGCCCTGCCGAGCCACCGGCCTGCCGACCCACACCCACCGGCCACCGCCCTGCCGACCCACACCCACCGGCCACCGCCCTGCCGACCCACCGGCCTGCCGACCCACACCCACCGGCCACCGCCCTGCCGACCCACACCCACCGGCCTGCCGACCCACACCCACCGGCCACCGGCCTGCCGACCCACACCCACCGGCCTGCCGACCCACACCCACCGGCCTGCCGACCCACACCCACCGGCCTGCCGACCCACACCCACCGGCCACCGCCCTGCCGACCCACACCCACCGGCCACCGCCCTGCCGACCCACACCCACCGGCCTGCCGACCCACACCCACCGGCCACCGCCCTGCCGACCCACACCCACCGGCCTGCCGACCCACACCCACCGGCCTGCCGACCCACACCCACCGGCCACCGGCCAGCTGACCCACACCCACCGGCCACCGGCCTGCCGACCCACACCCACCGGCCACCGGCCTGCCGACCCACACCCACCGGCCAGCCGACCCACACCCACCGGCCACCGGCCTGCCGACCCACACCCACCGGCCACCGGCCTGCCGACCCACACCCACCGGCCACCGGCCTGCCGACCCACACCCACCGGCCACCGGCCTGCCGACCCACACCCACCGGCCTGCCGACCCACACCCACCGGCCACCGGCCTGCCGACCCACACCCACCGGCCTGCTGACCCACACCCACCGGCCACCGGCCTGTCGACCCACACCCACCGGCCACCGGCCTGCCGACCCACACCCACCGGCCTGCCGACCCACACCCACCGGCCACCGGCCTGCCGACCCACACCCACCGGCCACCGCCCTGCCGACCCACACCCACCGGCCACCGCCCTGCCGACCCACACCCACCGGCCACCGCCCTGCCGACCCACACTCACCGGCCACCGCCCTGCCGACCCACACTCACCGGCCACCGCCCTGCCGACCCACACCCACCGGCCTGCCGACCCACACCCACCGGCCACCGGCCTGCCGACCCACACCCACCGGCCTGCCGACCCACACCCACCGGCCACCGCCCTGCCGACCCACACCCACCGGCCACCGCCCTGCCGACCCACACCCACCAGCCACCGCCCTGCCGACCCACACCCACCGGCCACAGCCCTGCCGACCCACACCCATCGGTCACATTTTAAAATGTGTCTGTGTGGTCCCAACCTTTCCAGAATCTATCCAGAACAACAAAAACAAACATTACTTCAAGGTATATTATAAAAGTGTGATGTGTAAATGAATGTTATAACTGTCTGGTAAAATATTATTAAAGATTTGCTTAAAACCTACCTGGACTACATTTAGTTTTCCAAAGCACTGTGTATTAAAATCATTAACTTTTTGTTTATTTTTTTTTTTTTTTATTGCGGTCTTACCTTTTCCCACCCCATCTTAAATATTGCTGATTTCTTGCAGAGTTTTTCATCTGCTTCCTGTCTACCAGCTTCGCTCCCGTCTCAGCGGCTTATCATTGCATCTTGGTTCCTTACTGTGACAACAGTAGACAGGGCCTGCATAATGTGTGTGGAAAAAGCTGCTTCTAGTCTGAACCATGGGGTCACGTGACAGGGTGACAAGGCAGGAGCACAAATGGGATACAGCTATCGCCCCATAATAGGAAATGCCCAAACAAGAACTTTCATACCATGATCGTAAGAGACAAGATGAAATTCTAAAAAATTTAAACTATTATTCTGATCCGAACAATGGGCGCAGATGGGCAGAAATCAGATATTGCGCAAACAATACCTCCTGCACAATCCCAATAGAAAAGGTCAGAAGTGCCAAGTAAAGTACATGTTTATTTAGTTATGATGACACAGCTCATCCAAATTGTCAGAATCATAAATAACTGGGAAATACACATCAACAGTTCATGTAAATTCAATGCAAAAAATGGAAGAGGTGAGAGACATGGTGACTGGGTAAGTCTGTTATAAAGCATAATTAAAATTAGGACATTACCCGCTTCAGCCCCAGAAGATTTTACCCCCTTCCTGACCAGAGCACTTTTTGCGATTCGGCACTGCGTCGATTTAACTGACAATTGTCGTGCGACGTTGCACCCAAACAAAATTGACGTCCTTTTTTTCCCCCACAACTTTCTTTTTGGTGGCATTTGATCACATCTGCGGTTTTTATTTTTTGTGCTATAAAACAAAAAAAAAAAGTGTGACAATTTTCAAAAATAGCAATATTTTTTACTTTTTGCTATAATAAATATGCCCCAAAAATATATTTAAAAAAAACACAACATTTTTTCCTCAGTTTAGGCCGATCTGTATTCTTCCACATATTTTTCCTTCTCTGAGCTGGCCGCTCAGCTGTCGGCTAATTGCCAGCTCCTATCTCTCCACAGTTATTCAGCTGTTGATGATATCCTGCTCGTCAGTCCTGCCTACTTAAGCCGTCCAGTCCAAAGGAGCTCTGCCTTCGCCTTGGTCAACATCAGAGAAACCATCTCCTGCGATCCTGTTCAAGGCTTGCTTTGATGACATCCCTTCTGGCTCCAGATCCTACTTGCTGTTCCACTACATTGATCCCTGACTTCTGGCTTGGCTGACTATCCATTCCGGTTACTGAACTTTGACTATGTTTGTTCTTTTTACTTTTATTATTAATCAAGTGTGATTTAACTGTACTTCTGTCTCGGCCTGATTTCATGGTTTCTGACACATAAGTGCACAGTACCAAAGAGAAGAGATAAGATAAAATCACTTATTAATGGTTTTAAAGCAAGGCCAGGTATTGGGAAAATGCTGGGATTTGTTTTGGTAACCCCAAGTAAGCTCCTGTCATGACCTGCTTCATTCTTCTTCAGTGAAGTTTTTTTTTTTCTGGGAGAGAATACAAAAGCTGTTGGGTTGTTAGGAAGCATTGAATAGGTGGGAGGGTGATCAGTTATTTATTGACTGTTCAGTGACCTGAAAGAATTAACCGAGGGCCAGTGGTTTCCGTACTGCATATTCATAATAGAGTAGAACATTTTTTCAGAAGGGCTTAAAGATGAACTCTGGGCATAACAAATAAATGTAACAGTAATCACCTGTCAATACCTTACAGGGTAACTCAACTAATGTTGATAAAATAAACAGTAAATAAGAACAATATAGCGTATACAATTGCTGCGGAAGCCATATTGTATAGAAAAATAGAAAGCTAGAGAAAATCGGACTATATAGGCCACAACATGGAGTCTTATATAAAATCCTGAAATTTTATTATACACAATATTAAAAACAGAAACATTTCATAAAAACGGTTATTTTGGTGCCAAGTTAGAGAAATTATATATATATATATATATATATATATATATATATATATATATATATATACACACATACACTGCTGCTTTTTCTATCCAATAGATTATGAGCTCTTAACGTTCCAACGCGTTTCGCCAAGATATAGCTTTATCAGGACTCTGTATAATGATCCTCTACAAAAAAAACACAATATTTAGAAACCATTTATGCATATAATAGCACAGTACATTGTCAACTCGCTGCGTGGACCATACCTTAGCAACACTGTAGTGTTCCACGCAGTGAGCTGACAATGTACTGTACCATTATATATATGAATGGTTTCTAAATATTCTTGCATTCCTTGTTTTTTTTTGTATATCTTGGTGAAACACGTTGACACATGAAGACCTCAATCTATTGAATATATATTTGATTCACTTGGCACAAGAACTGTTTTTATGAAATTTTTCTGTTTTTAATATTACCGGTATGTATAATAAAATTTATGATTGTATAGAAGACTCCATGTTTTGGCCTATACAGTCCAATTTTGCACTAGCTTCTTATTCAATACGGATGTTGGCCTAGGGCAGTGATGGGAACCTTGGCACCGCAGATGTTTTGGAACTAAATTTCCCATGATGCTCATGTTACTTGCAGTGTAGTTGAGCATAATGGGAAATGTAGTTCCAAAACATCTGGGGTGCCAAGGTTCCCCATCACTGCCCTAGGGTGTCACATTTTAAACTTATATCCAAACCATATTGAAACTGAACACTATTAAAAATTACCTTTCCTTTTCAACGCCGCTGTAATCATCTGTAAATTCAAGCAATATGGCAATCTGGAGGTGTTGTGTACGCATCGGGTGTGCAGACCTTCCCTAGAAACATAATTTCCTGTCTCTGTGATTCGTTCACCGATTTTATTTTTGGTGAGATACTCCCAAAGGGTTAATCACTTGTAACGGGATGCCCACCCTACATCTTTCCTCATTAGAACACTGCAAGTGCAACAGCTGATTAATAATGAAAAAGTCACTCTCATTCAGATTCACTTTGCATACACAGCTATTTCTTCAGAGCAGAATCATGAAGAAATCTGCAACAAAATTTGGTAAAATCCTTGCAATGTACATTGATTACCCCCAGAAGATATTATTTTTTCTCTACAAAGTGGAGTTACTCTTTCAAGAGGAGCTCCGGGCTCCTTCAGAAATAATTTAAGCCAGCAGCTACAAATACTGTAGCTGCTAAATTTTAATATTGGGGAACTCCAAAACAAAAAGGAGAAATTACCGCGCTGTGAAAAAGAGATCTCTTTATGGACCTTGCTTTGTGCTCTGGTCCAAATCATTTGGTGGAGGGGGGATTATGGTGTGGGGTTGTTTATCAGAAGTTTGTCTTGGCTCCTTCATTCTAGTGAAGGGAACTCTTAAGACGTCAGCATACCAAGACATTTTGGACAATTTCACGCTCCCAACTTTGTGGGAACAGTTTGGGGATGGCCCCTTCCTGTTCCAACATGACTGTGCACCAGTACACAAAGCAAGGTCCATAAATACATGGATGAGCGAGTTTGGGGTGGAGGAACTTGATTGGCTTGTTCAGAGTCCTGACCTCAACCCGAAAGAACACCTTTGGGATGAATTAGAGCAGAGACTGCAAGCCAGGCCTTCTCGTCCAACATCAGTGCCTGACCTCACAAATGCACTTCTGGAAGAATGGTCAAACATTCCCATAGACACACTCCTAAACCTTGTGGACAGCCTTCCCAGAAGAGTTGACGCTGTTATAGCTGCAAAAGGTGGGCCAACTCAATATTGGACCCTACGGACTAAGACTGGGATGACATTAAAGTTCCTGTGCGTGTAAAGGCAGGCGTCACAATACTTTTGGTAAAATAGTGTATGTAAAAATATACCAGACCTGGAACTCTTCTTTAAAAAAGCAAAAAAAAAAAATAGCCATCCTGGTCCTTGTTCAGGCACTTCCTGTTATAGGGTGACAACGCTCTGTCCATCTTTGAACTGTGTTCCTTATTAATAAGTGAGTAAGGCACCAAATGAGCACAGATTGGTGCATATACCTTGCTGGGAGGGTGGGCTATGAAGAGGCCCTGAATAGATGGGTGTCAGTGTCTTAATAACTTTATGAAGGTTTATAAATATCCCATCCTTAACAGGCCTTTAGGGCAGTAAATACAACGCTGATAATATGGGCAACCCAGCAGGACATGAGTGGATTAGGTGGATTAGGAATGACAGAGATTTCCCCACTGATCCCTCATTGTGCGAGGCGCTTACCTTTATCCCACTCAGTGAATGTGCGGAGAAAACAGCAGCAAGGGGATCTCTGTCCTAGTCCATCCTGCAGCTCAGAGAGGAGGTTCGCTACCCGGTGTCTGGCATATCTGAAAAACAATACATTTATTATTATTATTATAATATATCTATATATAAAACACGTAAATGTGATATACTTTCCTATTTATTTACTAATGCTAGCAGCATACAGAATAAAGATAGTCAATGCTGATGGAGAAGGTGAAAGTGGTTGTAAAGGCTCAAGGTTCTACTGCCATGCCTCTATGCATTAAGGTTAAAGATCCTTATGTGTGCAGCAGCCAATCTATCCCCCCGGCCCCCCCGAGACCCCTTTAACACTGGGACGCTTTGCAGGCGGTACAACGCTAAAAATAGCGCCTGCAAAGCGCCCTGAAAGAGCCGCTGCTGTCTCTACAATGTGAAAGCCCCGAGGGCCTTCACACTGGAGCGGTGCGCTGGCAGGATGGTAAAAAAAAAAGTCCTGCTAGCAGCATCTTTGGAGCGGTGTATACACCGCTCCTGCCCACTCAAATCAATGGGGCAGCGCTACTATACCGCCAGCAAAGCGCTGCTGCAGCGCTTTGCGGTGGTTTTAACCCTTTCTCGGTCGCTAGCAGGGAGGTAAAACCACCCCCGCTAGCGGCCAAATACCGCCACTAAAAGAACGGTAAAGCGGCGCTAAAAATATCGCCGTTTTACCGCTGCCCCAGTGTGAAAGGGGCCTTATACTTACCTGAGCCCCATCTCAATCCAACAATGTGCACAAGCGCAGTGGTTCTCCCGGGTCCCTCTCTACTCACTGGCTGAGACAGCAGCAGGGCCATTGGCTCCCACTACTGCCAATTGCAGCCAGTGAGCCAATAAGGGAAGAGCGGGGGGGGCAGGACCAAACCACGCTCCCTGTGTGAATGGACACACAGAGCAAGGGCTCATATAGCAAGTTACTTGTTGTGGGGGCACTTGGAAGGAGGGAGGGGCCAGGGGCACTTGGAAGGAGGGAGGGGCCAGGGGCACTTGGAAGGAGGGAGGGGCCAGGGGCACTTGGAAGGAGGGAGGGGCCAGGGGCACTTGGAAGGAGGGAGGGGCCAGGGGCACTTGGAAGGAGGGAGGGGCCAGGGGCACTTGGAAGGAGGGAGGGGCCAGGGGCACTTGGAAGGAGGGAGGGGCCAGGGGCACTTGGAAGGAGGGAGGGGCTAGGAGCACTTGGAAGGAGGGAGGGGCTAGGAGCACTGGGTGGGGGACCTGAGAAGAGGAGGATCCGAACAGAACATTCCATAGCTCAATTCACCAACCAGTCTGTCAACTGACCGAATTAACCTGTCCAACCGTCTGCGTTAAAAACAGGGGTTTAGTTAGCACACATTTGCAAACGCATGCATAAGCTGCAAGGCCTCTTCACAGCACCCTGTGTATTGCTTGCAGTCCTAACGCTACTGAATTTATAAGCTTCTCCACAATGGAAGCACATGCATTCAATGGATAGATGAGGGGCAGATGGGCCTGGAGGCAGCCCAATCCCCCTTAACCACTTGCCTACCAGGCCAATTCTGACATTTCTCTCCTATGTAAAAATCATCATTTTTTTTGCTAGACAATTACATAGAACCCCCAAACATTATATATGTTTTTTTTTTAGCAAAGACCCTAGAGAATACAATGGCGGTCATTGCAACTTTTTATCTCGCACAGTATTTGCGCAGAAATTTTTCAAATGCGTTTTTTTTTTTTTTTTTTTTTAAACAGTTTTGTGCTTTAAAAAAAAAAAAAAAAAAAAAAAAAAAAAAAAACAGTAAAGTTATCTCAATGTTTTTGCATAATGTAAAAGATGAAGTGACGCTGAGAAAATAGATGCCCAACATGTCACGTTTCAAAATTGCACACACTCGTGGAATGGCGCCAAACTTCGGTACTTAACCACTTGACCACTGGGCACTTAAACCCCCTTCCTAACCAGACCAATTTTCAGCTTTCGGTGCTCTCACACTTTGAATGACAATTACTCAGTCATACAACACTTTACCTATATGAAATTTTTGTCCTTTTTTTCACACAAACAGAGCTTTCTTTTGGTGGTATTTAATCACCGTTGGGTTTTTTATTTTTTGCGCTATAAAAGAAAAAAGACTGAAAATTTGGTAAAAAAATGAATTTTTCTTTGTTTCTGTTATAAAATTTAGCAAATTAGTAATTTTTCTTCGTAAATTTTGGCCAAAATTTATACTGCTACATATCTTTGGTAAAAATAAGTACAACTTGGTGTATATTATTTGGTCTTTGTGAATGTTAGAGTCCAAAAGCTATGGTGCCAATATCTGAAAATTGATCACACCTGAATTACTGACCGCCTATCTAATTTCTTGAGACCCTAACATGCCAGAAAAAGTACAAATACCCCTCAAATGACCCTTATTTGGAAAGAAGACATTCCAAGGTATTTAGAAAGATGCATGGTGAGTTTTTTTGAAATTGTCATCTTTTCCCACAATTCTTTGCAAAATCAAGATTTTTTTTTTCTTTTTACAAAATTGTCATATTAGCAGGTTATTTTTCACACACAGCATATGCATACAACAAATTACACCCCAAAACACATTCTGCTATTACTCCCGAGTACGGCGATACCACATATGTGAGACTTTTACACAGCGTGGCCACATACAGAGGCCCAACATGCAGGGAGCACCTCCAGGCGTTCTGGAGCACCCGGGCCAATTCTTATATTTCTCTCCTACATGTAAAAATAATAATTTATTTGCTAGAAAATTACATAGAACCCCAAAACATTATATATATATTTTTTTTAGCAAAGACCCTAGAGAATACAATGGCGGTTGTTGCAACTTTTTATCTCTCACGGTATTTGCGCAGCAATTTTTCGAACGCGTTTTTTTGGGGGAAAAAACAGTTTTGTGCTTTAAAAAAAAAAAAAAAAAAAAACAGTAAAGTTAGCCCAATGTTTTTGCATAATGTGAAAGATGAAGTTACGCCGAGTAAATAGATACCCAACATGTCACTCTTCAAAATTGCACACTCTCGTGGAATGGTGCCAAACGTCGCTACTTAAAAATCTCCATAGGTGACGCTTTAAAATTTTTTACTCGTTACATGTTTTGAGTTACAGAGGAGGTCTAGGGCCAAAATTATTGCTCTCGCTCTATCGATCGCAGCGATACCTCACGTGTGGTTTGAACACCGTTTTCATATGTGGGCGGGACTTACGTATGTGTTCGCTTCTGCATGCGAGCACACGGACATGGGCGCTTTAAAAAAAATTTAATTTTTTTTTTGTTTATTTTACTTTATTTATTTTAGTTTGACACTTTTTCCCCCCAAAAAATTTTTTTGATCACTTTTATTTCTATTACAAGGAATGTAAACATCCTTGTAATAGGAATATGGCATGACAGGTACTCTTTACAGTAAGATATGGGGTCAATAAGACCCCACATCTCACCTCTAGGCTGGGAAGCCTGAAATAATAAAAAATAAAAAAACGATCCTGGCTTCGATCGTAGCGGTGAGTCGGTAGAAGCACCGGAGGGTGGCGGGAAGGGGGGGCGTCCCCTCTCGCCTCCCATAAGAATGATCAAGCAGTGGAACAGCCGCTATGATCATTCTTATGGTGTAGGGAATCGCCGGCTGAAAAAGCGGATATCTGAATGATACCTGTAGCTGCACCCATCATTCAGATATCCCCGCACAAAGTCAAGGACGTCATATGACTGTGGGCGGGAACTGGTTAAAAATTGCAGAGTATTGCAGGGTATATTGCTGCGTATATTGCAGAGTAGTGCCGGGTATATTGCAGAGTAGTGCCGGGTATATTGCAGAGTAGTGCCCGGGTATATTGCAGAGTAGTGCCCGGGTATATTGCAGAGTAGTGCCCGGGTATATTGCAGAGTAGTGCCCGGGTATATTGCAGAGTAGTGCCCGGGTATATTGCAGAGTAGTGCCCGGGTATATTGCAGAGTAGTGCCCGGGTATATTGCAGAGTAGTGCCCGGGTATATTGCAGAGTAGTGCCCGGGTATATTGCAGAGTAGTGCCCGGGTATATTGCAGAGTATTGCAGGGTATTGTGCAGAGTATTGCAGGGTATTGTGCAGAGTATTGCAGGGTATAGTGCAGAGTATTGCTGGGCATTGTGCAGAGTATTGCTGGGCATTGTGCAGAGTATTGCTGGGCATTGTGCAGAGTATTGCTGGGCATTGTGCAGAGTATTGCTGGGCATTGTGCAGAGTATTGCTGGGCATTGTGCAGAGTATTGCTGGGCATTGTGCAGAGTATTGCTGGGCATTGTGCAGAGTATTGCTGGGCATTGTGCAGAGTATTGCTGGGCATTGTGCAGAGTATTGCAGGGTATAGTGCAGAGTATTGCAGGGTATAGTGCAGAGTACTGCAGGGTATAGTGCAGAGTATTGCAGGGTATAGTGCAGAGTATTGCAGGGTATAGTGCAGAGTATTGCAGGGTATAGTGCAGAGTACTGCAGGGTATAGTGCAGAGTACTGCAGGGTATAGTGCAGAGTATTGCAGGGTATAGTGCAGAGTATTGCAGGGTATAGTGCAGAGTATTGCAGGGTATAGTGCAGAGTATTGCAGGGTATAGTGCAGAGTATTGCAGGGTATAGTGCAGAGTATTGCTGGGCATTGTGCAGAGTATTGCTGGGCATTGTGCAGAGTATTGCTGGGCATTGTGCAGAGTATTGCAGGGCATTGTGCAGAGTATTGCAGGGCATTGTGCAGAGTATTGCAGGGCATTGTGCAGAGTATTGCTGGGCATTGTGCAGAGTATTGCTGGGCATTGTGCAGAGTATTTCTGGGCATTGTGCAGAGTATTGCTGGGCATTGTGCAGAGTATTGCTGGGCATTGTGCAGAGTATTGCTGGGCATTGTGCAGAGTATTGCTGGGCATTGTGCAGAGTATTGCTGGGCATTGTGCAGAGTATTGCTGGGCATATTGCAGGGATGGCTGAGCATGGAGGGATGGATGGATGTGACTGTAGTTGTCACTGAGCACCGCTGTGGGCACTACACATGCAGCCCACAGCGGTGCTGCCATCCGATCCCTCCCCCTCTCCCCTCGCACTGTACCGATCGGTACACAGGAGGGGAGGGAGGAACCGGCGTCATGAGATGACGCCGGTCTGTTGACATGTGATCGCTCCGTCATTTGACGGAGCGATCACATGGTAAACGGCCGCAATCGTGATCCGTGATCCGTGATCCGTCACGGAAGTTCTCGGGTGCGCGCCCCAGGGGGCGCGCGAGAGCAGTATTCTGGGATGACGTCCATGGACGTCCACCCAGAACTAGCCGACCGTGCTGCAGCCTTCTTTCGGCTATGGCCCGGTCGGCAAGTGGTTAAAAATCCCCTTAGGCGACGCTTTAAAAAATTTTTACTGGTTACATGTTTTGAGTTACAGAGGAGGTCCAGGACCAAAATTATTGCTCTCGCTCTAACGTTCGCGGCGATACCTCACATGTGTGGTTTGAACACTGTTTTTATATGTGGGCGAGACTTGCGTATGCGTTCGCTTCTGCGTGCAAGCTCATGGGGACAGGGGCGCTTTAAAAATTTTTTTTTTATTGTTAAATTTTACTTTTTTAGCTAGAGGCCGGGCGTAACGTCACAACATCGCGCCCAGCCTCCGAACGATCATAGAGACTCTCTATTCTGAACATCCGGGGCTGGCGGATCCTGTGTCCGACTCACCGATCGTAGCAGTGAGTCGGTAGAAGCACCGGAGGGTGGCAGGAGGGGGGGCGTCCCCTCTCACCTCCTGTAAGAACGATCAAGCGGCAGAACAGCCACTATGATCGTTCTTAAGTTGGCCATACACCATACAATTTTCTTATTCAATTTTCTTTAGATTTACCTTCAACTATGTAGTGCAAGGGCTTGCCTGATTGCATACACATTGAAAGTGTTTAGGTTTCACCTCATATTATATGGTTTTGGTAAATCTAAAGGAAAGTTGAACAGGAAAATTGAATAGTTTATGGCCAGCCTTATGGTGTACAGATTCGCCAGGTCTAAAAGACGATATCTGAATGATGCCTGTAGCTACAGGCATCACTCAGATATCCCCGCTCAAAGCCGAGGACGTCATTTGGCGTGCGGCGGGCGGGAAGCGGTTAGCAGCGAAGGTGTACAGTGTGTCCGTGGACCATATTAACACCAGTAACAAATGGCCCCTACCCCCACCCATAACTAGCGTTAGGACTGCAAGTATACACAGGGTGCCATGAAGAGGCCTTGCAGCTTATGCATGCGTTTGCAAATGCATGCTAACTTAACCCCTGTTTTTAATGCAAACCGTTGGGACAGGTTTATTTGGTCAGTTGGCAGACTGGTTGGTGAGTTGAGCTATGGAATGTTCTGTTTTTGTCTTTCATGTGTTTGCCCTTCTATGTGCTCCTTGCTGTGAAGGCCAGTTATAGGTGGGGGGGAGGGGCCATTTGTTTGTTTTAAGAGGAAGATCCCAGCTGTATAACATGTTTGCCTTTAACTGCTTCAACCCCGGAAGGATTTACCCCCTTCCTGACCAGAGCACTTTTTACGATTCGGCACTGCGTCGCTTTAACTGACAATTGCGCGGTCGTGCGATGTTGCACCCAAACAAAATTGACGTCCTTTTTTTCTCCACAAATAGAGCTTTCTTTTGGTGGTATTTGAACCTCTGCGGTTTTTATTTTTTGCACTATAAAACAAAATAAAAAGGAGCGACAATTTTGAAAAAAAAAATATATATATATATATATATATATATATATATATATATATATATATATATATATATATATATATATATATATATATATATATATATATATATATATATATATATATATATACACACACACACACATTATATATATATATATATTATTATGTATATATGTGTGTGTGTGTGTGTATATATATATATATATAATATATAGATAGAGAGATTTTTTTTTTTTTTGGGGGGGGGGGGGGGGTGGATATTTATTTTAGCAAAAAGTAAAAAAATAAAATGTGTGTATATATATATATATATATATATATATATATATATATATATATATATATATATATATATATATATATATATATATATATATATATATATATATATATATATACACACATTTTATTTTTTTACTTTTTGCTAAAATAAATATCCACCCCCCCCCCCCCCAAAAAAAAAAAAAATCTCTCTATCTATATATTATATATATATATACACACACACACACACACATATATACATAATAATATATATATATATATATATATATATATATATATATATATATATATATATATATATATATATATATATATATATACACACACTATTTTTTTCATCAGTTTAGGCCGATATGTATTCTTCTACATATTTTTGGTAAAAAAAAAAAAAAAAAAAAAAAAAAAAAGGAATAAGTGAATATTGATTGGTTTGCGCAGAAGTTATCGCGTCTACAAAACAGGGGATCGTTTTATGGCATTTTTATTATTATTATTTTTTTTTTTTTTTTTAGTAATGGCGGCAATCTGCGATTTTTATCGTGACTGCGACATTATGGCGGACACATCGGACACTTTTGACACTATTTTGGGACCAGTGACATTTATACAGCGATCAGTGCTATAAAATTGCACTGATTAACTTGTAAATGACACTGGCAGGGAAGGGGTTAAACACTAGGGGGGCGATGAAGGGGTTAAGTGTGTCCTAGGGAGTGATTCTAACTGTGGGGGGGGATGGGCTACTACTCACATGACAGCGATCACTGCTCCCGATGACAAGCAGCAGTGATCTCTCATGTCACAAGGCAGAACAGGGAATAGCCTTGTTTACATCTCCCCATTCGGCGGCTCCGTGACATAATCGCCGGACATCGAGTCTGCGGGTACGGTCACGCTGTACGTGGCGGGTACCCGCTAGCCCGGCCAATTAAAGGGGACATACAGGTACGCCCATTTGCCCACTGCTGCCATTGTGCCGACGCATATCGGTGTGCAGCGGTCGGCAAGTGGTTAATATCACTTGAAGTTCCGCTTAAAAAAGAAATAAAGGTTTTTTTTTTTCTTCTTTCAGTTTCATACTTGCCTAGGTGGATGCAGCATCAGTCCCGTTGCTACATCTGTCCCCCCCCCCGCGCCTCTATACTGACTACCGAGCGATCGAACATCGCTGATGGCTCGGTTCTCTCAGCTCCCAGAGCAGAGCTGTAGACTGTCAGTCAGCATCTCTCCGCTCTGCTCCCTCCTCGCTCATTGGAGCGCTGAGCTGTGAAAGGGGGCGGAGCGGCCGTCTCTGGCCCTCAGTGGCTTGCTGACAGGCTGAGCCGGGTGTCAGTCCAGGCACCTGGCGTATCCCGACTCCCATTGGATGACACAGGGCTTGGACTGATTTCTTTGACCTCAGCATAGAGCGGGCTGACAGGAGTGCAAAACAAACTGCACTCCCGTGATCCATAGGAGAAGCCCAGCCAAACGAGCTCAGGCTGGACTTCTCCTTTAAATACACGCAAAGTTCATTTCTTTGCTTTGAAACTATTGAGAAATGTATTTGATGAAAGTTTTTGTTCCCCAACTGTATCTCTAGACAAAGCTTTTTTTTTTTTGGGACAGAAAGGGGAACGGTTTACCATTTATTCCACCATTAGGAAGATTCATCCCTCTATTTGTACTGTCACTGAAAAAAAGAAAATTAAATAAAACAATTTTAGAGTTGTCATCAGAACAAGAGTTAGGCTGGCCATACATAATACAATTTTCTTCTATAGATTTCCTTTAGGTTTGACCTCATATTATATGGTTTTGGTAAATCTAAACACTTTCAATTTGTGTATAATCAGGCAGGGCCCTTGTACTACACAGTTGAAGGTAAATCTAAAAAGGAAATTGAATAAGAAAATTGTATGGTGTATGGCCAGCTTTACAGGGGGGGATCTTCCAATGAAGGACAAGACTAGTTCCGGGGACAACTATGTAAAGGGGAACTCCCTTCACTTTGGGGTATTTGCTTTCACTTCCTGTTGCGTCTCTGGGACAGGAAGTAAAGTAAAATTACCTCAAATGGGATATTTGGACTATACATACACTTTAACCCTTGCCGCAACAGACCGTACTGTTAAAATAATAATAATAAAGAAAAAAAAATTAAAAAAAAGCAGCCCACAATTACTAATCTTTGTGCAGCCCAACTGCAATACAGTAATATAGGAAGCTTACAGTGGTTCTTAAAGCGGGGTTCCGGCCGCTATATTTTTTTATTTTAAAGTCAGCAGCTACAAACACTGTAGCTGCTGACTTTTAATAAGGACACTTACCTGTCCAGCGTGCCCACGATGTCGGCCCCCCGAGGCCAATCCGTCCATCGGCGCCTCCATCTTAACGAAGGAAAACAGGCATTGGAGCCTTGCGGCTCCACTACCCGTTTCCTACTGCGCATGCGTGAGTCGCACGGCGCTTTGTGAACGGCCCCGTTGCTTCCTGGGACACACACTGTTCGCAGAAGGCAACGGGGCCGCTCACCGAAGAGGAGGAAGCGCCGCGGAGTAGGAAGAGGCAGATTAGGAAGACTGCCTAGCAACAAGGATTTCAGGTAAGTTAATCATTTTCTTTTTTTTTTTCAAATGTTCTTTTTTTTTTTTTTTTTTTTTTTTTTTTTAACGATTTTTGATGCCATTTTTTATTTTAGGGTGGCCTTCCACTTTAAATCAAAAAAATGTTTTTCACCCGAATGCCTTTACCTGAATTAAGATAAAAAAAATGCCCCACTACCTGTTCTACCCCACCCGTCCCTAAACACATAACCCGGCTCCTGTCACCAATCCAGTGCTGTCCCATCTGCAGCCCTGTTTCCCTCACTTCCTGGTCTCACGGGAGACACAGAGCAGGGGGAGCCATAGGCTTCTAATGCTGTCAGTCAAACTCCTGTCAGGAGGGATCGGGGGCCACGGCTGACCGGCGCTGTGTGCGTCTATGGACATTGGACGCACACAGAATGGCTCGGGAGCTCATACACGTGGGTGCTTCCTTAGCACCCGGCTTGCCAAGGAGGCACCTGGTAGAGGGAGGAGCAGGCAGCACCAGCAGGAGACCGCCAGAAGAGGAGGTAAGGGACCTCTCTGTGTAATATCATTACACAGAGCAGGTAAGTATAACATCTTTTTAATTTTAAAGAAAAAAAATAAGAGAAAAATATAGCATCTAGTATCACTTGAAGTAAATTGAAGTAAAAATCCAGATGGGGCCACACATCCTTCCCAAGAACATTTGTACAATCAGTACATTGGGTGAGAGATACAGGAGATATGACCGGAATGTGCTGCCCTCAGTGATACAGAAGAAATTAAAGTGTTACTAAACCCTGGAGCCTGCATTTACTATATCTGGTCTCCCACTGTACACAGAACATGGAAATGCAATTATTTTAATAACTATAAACTGCTAAAAGACTTTTCTTAACAGTATATAGCAGTCTTGTGGCTTCTATTAGTGTCTGCTTTAAGCTTGTAGGAGGAGTTTTCATTCTCCTATGACTGTCCTGTGAGGCTGCATGAACCCTGACCCTCTGTTTGGACAGTGCTGATTGGCCTTGTGCTAATCGCATGCACCCTCCCAAAAAAAAAAATATATATATATATATATATATATATATATAAAAAATAAAGCATTTAGCTGTCAGCGGGGAACACGGCAGACAACTAATGACTCATCGGTTGTTATGGATGCGGCAGCCGTCCACTCCTTAACAACCATACTGTATACTAGTTATTAAGGATGCTGGCGGCTGCTGGTTCCTTAAAGCGCAACTGAAGCTATTTTTTCAACTTTCCATCTATTAAATCTTCTGCCCTTGTTGTTTTACTTTGGAGAGTAAAACATTTTTTTTCTGCCAGTAAATACCTTATACAGCCCACTTCCTGTGCGTTGTCTTGTCATTAGCCTAGGCCTTATGACATCATGCACAGCTCTCTCCCTCACACTCTCCTGAGAGTTTGCTAGGAAGAGAGGGGGGATGAGTCATAAGAGGGCCAATGAGAGCTGCAGAGCTGGAGGTGTGCCTCTGTGTGTCTGTGTAAATCTAGGAAGTGAACAGGCAGCAACTTCAGCTGCCCACACTTAAAATGGATGCAGCCAGACTCAGTGGAGGGAGATTTTTGTAGCATATTTGGCAAGTACAGAATCGCAGTATATATAAAATAATACGCAAAGTGGTTGGAGGGAAGCTTAAGAATGGCAAAGATATTTTTATTACAAATGATGTGAGCCGACTGCAGTTCCTCTTTAAATATTGCATGCTACGACCACTAACTTATTAACCACATGCATTTTCTTTTTCCTTTTGTGAATTGACTCTCACTCCTGTTTTATGTGGTATTTACAACCTGTTTTTTGCTTTATGCGGTAAATACCACATAAAAGCAATAGTGAATTGACATTTTCAGGATTGCATGCGGTATTTGGGAAAGCACCGAAATCCTGCATGTGATCTGCTTTTGTGAATGGGGCCCAATGTGACCGATGTGAATTGTACAATGTATATGTAAAGTGCTGCGTAAATTGACGGCGCTATATAAGTACTTTAAATAAATAATAAATGAACGTCTTGGTTGAGGTGGGGAATAAAAAAAAAAAAAAAAAAAAAGGAGAGACCACTTTTGGAAGAAAGGAAGCGCTCTCTAGCAATACACACCAAACTGAGCATGTGCAGAGTGACACCAAAGGCTCTGTAGTATCAGGAGATGGATTGGGGACAGTGGAAGAAAGGCAGGATCAAAGAAGACAGGCTCAAACAGCCTTTTTACACAATGCAGAGGATTAACCCCTTAGGTTCCACAGAGAGTATAACAAGCATGCTTTACTGCATATACAGACTGATTTTACTGTTGTGGGTATAGTAACACGTCAATGTAACACAGTAACCAACTCCAACAGCGGCTAGTAAGGCTCCAGTCCTTTTCCTACAAGCACAGCCGCAGACTGCATGCCAAAAACACCTTTTGTATGGTAATATACAGAACAACAATAAAGGATAATGTAGCAGAGCTGTGAGGATACCACGTACATAAATACAGTACATACGATGACAAAATTGCCAGACAGCATTCCAGATAACAGACATCGGTGCCGTCAACAGGGATCATTCCATATAATCCCAATACCCCGTCCTGCCTACCTCATAGCTCCCAACTGTCCCTGATTTCGAGAAATGTCCCTCATTCCTCCTCAATTGTCTCTCATTTTGGTCTGATCTAGATTAGATGTATATAAAATACACTTTTTATCTATCAAAAAATGTTTTCCAGAGCTAAACCTTTCATCCGATTTCTAAATTGCTGCATTTGTAAATTCCAAAAGCCAATATGAAAAGGAATACAGTAGTAGTGGTAAAAAAGCACTTGTGGGTTTAACCGATCATTTTTTTTTTTTTTTACAACTTTCCTTTAAAGGGGGCGTGGCCAGGGGGTGTGTCCTATGCCTGCATACTTTTGCTGATAGGTGTCCCTCATTCCCATCTCAAAAGGTTGCAAGGTATGCTACCTATAGGAAAAGCTGATCTTCTACCACTTACCAGCAGATTTTCCATGCATAGTGCTGAACCAAGACTGGAGGGACCAGACACCCATAGGACAGGATGTTTCAGGGAAATTAGAACTTGCCCATTCATTGCTGAATGATGTGGCCACCAGCAAGGAATTTAGCAAGCAAGCACAAGAGCCTCCTCTCCAATCCGGACAGAAATGCCAGAAAATGCTCTTCTCTATAGACTGCAGTGTAACTCACACAAAGGGCAACAGTGAGATGCTGGTCTTGGAAATGTTCTAGATTGGCAGCTATCCTAATATTGATGAAATACTAGAGATGCACCAAAATTTCCTCAATTTCAGGCAAAAATGGTGTTATCAGCATTCGGGTCACACCTAGGCGTTGCCGTTTTACAGGCGTTCTCAAAGTGAAAGTGCCACCAATGTAAAAGCAGTAAAATGCCTGTAATCCACCAAAAAAAGAAGCTCATCTGCTTTTTTGAGCGACGGGCGATTTGCTTTAGGCGACAGAACACTCAGATGTGAACAGGGGCCATTGATATGAATGGGATTGGTCTTGTTGGGCTTTTTTTTTTTAGAGCCGAGGCTTAGAGAAGAAAAATGCCTAGGTGTGAGAACGGAGCCTAATGGCATCGAAAACGCACCGCGATTTTGCCGCGGATGCGTTTTTTGGCCCGATTTTACCACGCTGCGCTTATGGGGGGTTTTCATAGGTCATGTGACTCAAAAACTGCATCAAAAACATAACACGGGTGCGTTATTGATGCGTTCTTGTTGCGTTTTCAATGCATTTGAACAGGGAGGTGGGCGTGTTCTTTTGTGTGTGTGTGGTTTTTTTTTTTGGTTTTTTTTTTTAACTGAACAAAAATGCAGCAAGCAGGATTTTTAACACCACAATGGAATCGCAATGGACCAGTGTGAAGACATACATAGAATTTAAAAGGAATACATTTTTCTTGACCTTTTCTTGCGCTAAAAAGGTGCCAATAATGGCCGACGATCAATTCATATTCATTTGAATTGATATTAATTAAAAACTAGAATACAATTCAATATAAAAATCTAAATATTTTTTAAAAACTGTCATTTTCGGTATTACCAAAATTTCCATTCGGTGCACCTCTATGAAATATAAATTAGTGATATTAACCACTTCAATACCGGGCACTTTCACCACCTTCCTTCCCACACCAATTTTCAGCTTTCAGCTCTCTCGCACTTTGAATGACAATTGCGTGGTCATGCAACGCTGTACCCATGTGAAATTTTTATCATTTTGTTAACACAAATAGAGCTTTCTTTGGGTGCCATTTATTCACCACTGAGGTTATTTTTTGCGATAAGAGAAAAAAAAAAAAAAAAGTGAAAATTTTGAAAAAAAAAAAAATACAATATTTTCTACTTTCTGTTTTAAATGAAATCCAATAAAATCAAAATTTCGTCATAAATTTAGGCCAGAATGTATTCCTGCTACATGTCTTTGGTAAAAAAAAAAAAATCCCAATAAGTGTATGATAAAAGGGTTGTGCGATCACGGACAGATGATTTTACTGGAACATATGTTTTTACTGTGTGGGAACACTGTTTTGGGGACACTAGGCCAGTGACTAGTGTGTAAAAAAACATCTCATACTCACTGATCACCGGCCGGTTGCAGAGATCCGCTCCCCTTCTCACCGACAAGCTCCGTGTGAGGAGAAGGAGAGCCGATCGCCTAGCAAACAGGTCTCTATTTACATCACATGATGGCTGTGATTGGACACGGCCATCATGTGATCAGGAGGGCCAATCACAGAGCCCTCCTGCCGATCCGAGATGCGCCGTGTCCGGGTGACATGAGCGGTTGGATGATCCCACTCCTTCTTCAGGAACATTCAATCAGAAGGAGGAAGCGCCCACCCGGCCGTTTATGTGCAGTGGCCCGGGGGGGGGGGGGTCACTTTAATTGGCAGTTGCTCTGTCATGCAACACTGTGCCCAAATCACACACAAATAAAGCTTTCTTTTGGTGATATTTGATCATAGAAAACATGATCACATCACGCAACAGAGTGATCAGCGATGTTTGATCACTCGGTTCTCAGCCTTAGAGCAGGCGGGGGGACAGATGCATCGACCCAATGCTGCATCCACCTAGGATGATTGCTAAAAAACAAAACAAAAAAAAAAAAAAAAACCTAAACTTCTCTTTTAAACGCAAATACACGGTGTGAGCGAGTCCTACGCCGTCATCTTTACTTCTGCCGTTCCTGTGCGTATAGCAGCCAGAGGCACTATATATGAAGCATTGTTTTCTATAGAATGTAAGGAGATGACACAATGGAATGGAGGCAGGCATGCTGGGAATGTGGTGGCGTTCTACTGTACAGCAGCTGGGACTTCCGTCCTTCATAGTGGAGAGGCGGTGCTGTCACCGAGATGAATGGATCACATACCGGCATGCATTCCATTCCGGAACTCGCATTTATCTACCTGCACAGAGAACAGCTGAGGCTTTGTGCTCATTGTCTGTAGAAGAATCTCAGGCACAGCTGCTGTGGATTGTCATATTGTTTGCTGGAACATGCAGATAAAGATGCGCTTCCTTCTAATCTGCCGCCTGCGTACTTCTACCGATCAGCACTGATGGAGGCTGCCACAAAGACTAATCGGGGCTCTCTATATATGTCAGATATGGGACATCAATAAAAATGGAACCCATAACATTCATATTTTTAAAGTTAACACTGAACTCTAAATTTCATCCAAGTACTGTATATACTTGAGTAAAGGCTGAGTTTTTCAGCACATTTTTTTGTGCTGAAAATGCCCCCCTTGGCTTATACTCGAGTAAAGCAATTTTCTGCAGCAGAGAATGACATTTTCTGAACTGACTTTGGGGCCCCGTATCTCTGGGCCACTTGGTGCTAGTAGCATTACGACATATCCAAAGCTGGGGTTCCTAGCACCAAGTGGCCCCAAGATACGGGGCCCCAAAGTCAGTTTGGAAAATGTCATTCTCTGCTGCAGAAAAGTGCTTGACATTTTCCTTGATCCCGAAAACCGAAACACCGATACCAAAAGTGACTGTTTTTAAAAATATTTATACAGGAGATGGTCAGAGACTGGGGACGTGGTACAGGAGATGGTCAGAGACTGGGGACGTGGTACAGGAGATGGTCAGAGACTGGGGACGTGGTACAGGAGATGGTCAGAGACTGGGGACGTGGTACAGGAGATGGTCAGAGACTGGGGACGTGGTACAGGAGATGGTCAGAAATTGGGGACGTGGTACAGGAGATGGTCAGAAATTGGGGACGTGGTACAGGAGATGGTCAGAGACTGGGGACGTGGTACAGGAGATGGTCAGAGACTGGGGACGTGGTACAGGAGATGGTCAGAGACTGGGGACGTGGTACAGGAGATGGTCAGAGACTGGGGACGTGGTACAGGAGATGGTCAGAGACTGGGGACGTGGTACAGGAGATGGTCAGAGACTGGGGACGTGGTACAGGAGATGGTCAGAGATTGGGGACGTGGTACAGGAGATGGTCAGAGACTGGGGACGTGGTACAGGAGATGGTCAGAGACTGGGGACGTGGTACAGGAGATGGTCCTGTATTTCCCTTAGTTAGGATGGAGGCGCCGGTGGCCGATCCGATGGACGGATCGGCCTCGGGGGGGGGGGGGGCGGGCCATATCGCGGGCTCGCTGGACAGGTAAGTGTCCTTATTAAGAGATTAAAAAAAAATTAAAAAATTGCGGCCAGAACCCCCTTTAAAATGAAGCCTTTTACTAGCGATTTAAATCGAATCCACCCTGGTATGTTGGCACGTACCAACCCTCTCTTGCTCACTCCTGAGATAGACTAGGGCAGTGGTTCTCAACCTCAGTCCTCAAGTACCCCCAACAGGCTATGTTTGCAGGTTTTCCTTCATCTTGCACAGGTGCTTTATATCAGTGTGAATGGCTTTGTATTTTGGACTGCTATTTTATCTAAGAGAAATTCCCAAATCACGGCCTGTTGGGGGTACTTGAGGACTGGAGGTTGAGAAGCACCGCACTATGGGATGTGCAGAGCAAGTAAAAGTAGTACACACGCAACTATAGTGTACTGCTCATTCCAAATAAATGGAAGTGAGGGGGAAAAGTACAGGCGTGGGCCATTTTCACACTTTCCATTATATCCCTTGTTTTTTGGCCTGTTTTCTGAAAGCGCACCAAAAATGCAGCATGCAGGACACTGTGCTGCAGTCTGAAAGCAGCAGTGTGAACGCAGACTAGGGATTAAAGCAGAGGTCCACTCGTTTTTCAGTTTATTAAAAGTCAGCAGCTACATAAAGTATAGCTGCTGACTTTTAATAAACACACACTCACCTGTCCCACCGTCCAGTAATGCGGCTGCCTGAAGCCTCGTTTCTCTCCCCGGTATCAGTACTGTGGGCACCCAGCTGTGACAGCTTGAAGCTTCACAGCGGGGTGCGCACTGCGCATGCGCGAGACTCGCTGTTCTGAATGGCCGAGCAACCTTCTGGGACCTGTGACATGTCCCAGAAGATTGCAGGGAGGGGAGAATAGTTGCCTAGGCGGCGCTGGTGGAAGTGGGAGCTGGGTACCTGTGAAAACTAGGTACCCCCCCCAAAAAAAAATGACATGCTTAATGTGTCATGTCAGGGGGTTAGGACTCCCTAAAAGCGGAGTTCCGCTAAAAAAAAAAAAAAAATAAAAAACTGACTGCACCTGCCTACAACCCTGTCACACGCACACTTCTACCAGGGGCTAAATTGGACATGCTTACTGTAAAAAAGTATGGTCCACTATTGTCACAGTCAGAAAACCCGCCCTGAGAAATGCCACGCAACTATTGCTGGATTGGATGTGGACAGGAGGTGGCGGCAAAATCAGCAGTACTGAGATGCAACAAAGGATGAAAGAGTGATGAAAACAGGAATTTATGGAGGAAAAAAAAAAAATACATGGCAGTCGTGATGAGATGTTATGATATTCGGTGCCTTAGGTTACTACTTAGAGTTCTACATCTACTTTATAGTGCGTTTTAGAGCAGAATTAGAAAAAAAAAAAAATATTATATATATATATATATATATATATATATATATATATATATATATATATATATATATATATATATATCTTCTCTTTCTCTGCATACATGCATATTTCCTTTATCTTTTTTAAAAACGTTGCAAGTAAAGAAAAAAGAATGTTGATCTGCCAGAAATACACTCAGCTATGAATTCCTGACAAAGCAATGCAATTGTGCTGGTTGAGTGGTGTCAGCCCTGCCCAGTTATCTTTTGCTAAACTACCCAAGCTAATCTAACTTTTCTAATCCCTACAAAATAGATACTAAATATTCTGTAGTCCATGAAAAGGAGAGCTACTTAGACACCTTGAGATAACACAGGGCAGCTTTTGGCAGGATCTACAGATTTTTTTTTTTGCATTTTTTTGTATTCACTATATCTGCTCTCCCACAGAACATGGAAATGTAATTATTTTAGTAAATATAAACTGCTAAATATCTTTACTCCTTAGAAGTATATACAGTGCCTTGCAAAAGTATTCACCCCCTTGGCTTTTTACCGATTTATGATTACAGCCTTTAGTTCAATGGGTTTTTTTTTAAATCTGAATTATATGTGATGGATCAGAACACAATAGTCTAAGTTAGTGAAGTAAAATTCGAAAAATATATACATAAAACTATTTTTCAGAAATAAAAAACTGATAATTGGCATGTGCGTATGTAATCACCCCCTTTGTTATGAAGCCCATAAAAAGCTCTGGTGCAACAAATTGCCTTCAGAAGTCACATAATTAGTGAAATGATGTCCACCTGTGTGCAATCTAAGTGTCACATGATCTGTCATTACATATACACACCTGTTTGAAAGGCCCCAGAGGCTGCAACACCTAAGCAGGAGGCACCACTAACCAAACACTGTCATGAAGACCAAGGAACCCTCCAAACAAGTAAGGGACAATGTTGTTGAGAAGTACAAGTCAGGGTTAGGTTATAAAAAAATAAAATGCAAATCTTTGATGATCCCTAGGAGCACCATCAAATCTATCATAACCAAATGGAAAGAACATGGCACAACAGCAAACCTGCCAAGAGACGGCAGCACACTAAACCTCACGGAGCGGGCAAGGAGGGCATTAATCAGAGAGGCGGCACAGAGACCTAAGGTAACCCTGGAGGAGCTGCAGAGTTCCACAGCAGAGACTGGAGTATCTGTACATAGGATGACAATAAGACGTACGCTCCATAGAGTTGGGCTTTATGGCAGAGTGGCCAGAAGAAAGCCATTACTTTCAGCAAAAAAACAAAAAGGCACATTTTGAGTTTGCGAAAAGACATGTGGGAGACTCCCAAAATGTATGGAGGAAGGTGCTCTGATCTGATGAGACTAAAATTGAACTTTTTGGCCATCAAAGAAAACACTATGTCTGGCGCAAACCCAACACATCACATCACCCAAAGAACACCATCATGGTGGTGGCAGCATCATGCTGTGGGGATGTTTTTCAGCAGTCGGGACTGGGAAACTGGTCAGAGTTGAGGGAAAGATGGATGGTGCTAAATACAGGGAGATTCTTGAGCAAAACCTGTACCCCTCTGTGTGTGTGATTTGAGGCTAGGACGGAGGTTCACCTTCCAGCAGGACAATGACCCCAAACACACTGCTAAAGCAACACTTGAGTGGTTTAAGGGGAAACATGTAAATGTTTTGGAATGGCCTAGTCAAAGTCCAGACCTCAATCCAAAAGAAAATCTGTGGTCAGACTTAAAGATTGCTGTTCACAAGCGCAAACCATCCAACTTGAAGGAGCTGCAGCAGTTTTTTTTTTTTTGCAAGGAGGAATGGGCAAAAATCCCAGTGGTAGAGACTTATCCAAAGCGACTATGAGCTGTGATAGCCACAAAAGGTGGATCTACAAATTTATTGACTTTAGGGGGGTTAATAGTTATGCACATTGACTTTTTCTGTTATTTTGTCATATTTGCGGTTTACTTCACAAAAAAAAATAAAAAAAAAAATCTTCTAAGTTGTGGGCACGTTCTGTAAATTAAATGATGCAAATCCTCAAACAATCCATGTTAATTCCAGGTTGTGAGGCAACAAAATACGAAAAATGGCAGGGGGGGTGAATACTTTTGCAAGGCACTGTAGCAGTCTTGTGACTTTTATCAGTGTCTGGTTAAAGGTTGTAGGAGGAGTTTTCATTCTCTTCTGACTGTCCCATGAGGCAGCAGGACTCCTGACCCTCTGTCTGGACAGTGCCGATTGGCTCCGTGCTGATCACGTGCACCCTCCCAAGGAAGAAAAAAAACTCTAGCAATACACACCAAACCGAGCATGTGCAGCTTGTCCCCAAGGCTCTGTTCTATCGGGATATGGATTGGGGGCTGTGGAAGAAGGGGAGGATCAGAGAAGAGCCTTTTTACACAATGCAGAGGATTAGCCCCTTAGGTTGTACAGTGAGTATAACAAGCATGCTTTACTGCATATACAGACTGATTTTACTGTTGTGGGTTTAGTAACACTTTGAGCAGATATAGCAATCGTATATTAACAGGAGTAAAAGGGAACAAATAAGAAAAGTACACTTTAAACGCGCAGGTGGAGGTAAAGTTACAACAGGCTAGACATAACAAGCATGACTTTCACAAAAAACCATCCTAACTTTGGGTTCCAGGAATGGAGCTGCATGCTTACTGCCCTCCAAGGTATGTCAAGAATTCCAGGTATGTTGGCGGTCTGATCATGTGCAAGCCAGACAAACTGGAAGGCTCCAAGCTGTGTCCTGCACAACCCGGCCATAGAACTATACAGTGTGCACAACGGAGAGAGAGATTTATCTTAAAACCCATGTGATTATTTTTTTAAATAGACTTACAGAATACTAAAAAAAAAGTTCAATACACGCGAGTACGTTTAGCTGAACAGTGTTAAAAAAAATTTAAAAAAAGGTTAATAAAAAATTTTAAAAAAATTTAAAAAAATTAAAGCTGAAGTTTAGGTGAGGCTTTTTGACAGTTCCACTGATCCATCTTGGACAAATGTAAGTAAGAACATACCATACCTGAGGGACTCCCATGGAAGCGGAGAGTCACTGTAGTTGTCGCCTCTAGCTTCCGGGTCTTGTGCCGATTGGCTGTCCTGCTGCAAAGCGAGTCGCTCGCTCTGCATGGGTACTTTTCACAGAAGTCCTTGCATTCTTATCAATAAATGGAAGGTGTTCTCTGATTGGGCGAAGCGGAAATCAAGTCTTCGTATGGAAGCTACCACTGGAAGACCTGCCCTCAGGTGGGAAATGTGGAAGCTATCACTGGTGACCTGCCCTCGGGAGGGAAATATGGAAGTTATCACTGGTGACCTGCACTCAGGTGGGAAATGTGGAAGCTACCACTGGTGACCTGCCCTCGGGAGGGAAATATGGAAGCTACCACTGGTGACCTGCCCTCGGGAGGGAAATATGGAAGTTATCACTGGTGACCTGCCCTCGGGAGGGAAATATGGAAGCTACCACTGGTGACCTGCCCTCGGGAGGGAAATATGGAAGTTATCACTGGTGACCTGCCCTCGGTGGGAAATGTGGAAGCTACCACTAGTGACCTGCCCTCAGGTAGGAAATGTGGAAGCTACCACTAGTGACCTGCCCTCAGGTAGGAAATATGGAAGCTACCACTGGTGACCTGCCCTCAGGTAGGAAATGTGGAAGCTACCACTAGTGACCTGCCCTCAGGTAGGAAATGTGGAAGCTACCATTGGTGACCTGCCCTCAGGTGGGAAATGTGGAAGCTACCATTGGTGACCTGCCCTCAGGTGGGAAATGTGGAAGCTACTACTGATGACTTTCCCTCAGGTGTACTAAGCCCCAAGCTCTGCACTACTGACCTCTGCACTCTCTGAATGGCACCCATGGTGAATGAGCGACCCCCTGTATTCGCTATGCAGCAGGGCAGCTGCAGAACCCAGAAGGTAGCAGAGGTTTGGATTTAGATAGAAGAAGCTGAAAACTGTGCAATCATCAATAGTATCTTAGAGAAGCTTAGAGAAGCGTCTGCCAAGGTTGCCTGGGAACACATTCCAGATTAAATGATGGCGAGCATTCTGTGCAGAATATAGAATAGAGCCATCATCAGTGACCACTCCGCTCCATCTAATCACTGATCTCATTACTCAGAAGAATATGGAGACTGTCCAATGCTCGCTTCAGGTGCTTTGTGTTTTATACTACATGTAAACCCAATCACTAAAATCACAAATAGACATATTTATGTAATTTCAACAGTCATTATCAATATTTTGAAATCTGCAGATTTCATTAAAATAATTCCTGGTGATCCTGCCATGAAAACCCTTGTACAGGGACTTCCTGATAAAAGGGTGACAACCATCTGTTCCTGTCTCCCCAACATATCTTCTGCGTGGTCAACCTGTTACACAGGCTTCTGATGAAGAAGATCACAAAACGGCCATTCCAACACACATTACACAGGCATGCTTCATTGCTGTCACTATACGATAACATAGACAAGAAGTGGCTGCAAAGAGGCTGAAGATCAACAGCATTGAGATAAACAAGGGATGGAAGCAGAAAAAAGGAAATGACCTAGGATGGTCTGTGCCCACCCATCAAGGCATTTTCATATTTGCATTTCTTCTCCCGGGAGCCAGCACTTTGCTTGCATCAAAGCTAATGGCCCGTACACACGAGCGAATTCCGCTCCAGCTTGCCTTGCATACACACGGTCACACAAAAGTTCTCTGAACTTTGGACCATCAAGAACGCGGTGACGTACAACACTACGACAAGCTGAGAAAAAAAAAAGTTCAATGCTTCCGAGCATGCGTCGAATCGTTTCCGAGCATGCGTAGGAATTTTGCGCGTCGGAATTGGTACAGACGATCTGAATTTCCGAACGGAACTTTTCCCGACCGAAAAAAAAAAGAGAACATGCTCTCAATCTTTTGCTGGCTGGAATTCCGCCAGCAAAAGTCTGATGGAGAATACACACGGTCGGAATTTCTGACCAAAAGCTCACATCGGACTTTTGCTGGCGGAATTTCCGCTCGTGTGTACGCAGCATAAGGGCACAAGAGAAGAATACTGTAGGCAAGGTGCTTTCCTGTTTTCAGGAAGCTTTGTACAGCACCCTGCTGGCCCCTCCCACCAGCCGTGTTCTGACTGCACTACAGCGAGAAGCACAGAGGTCCAATGATGATGTCACTGGGTCTAAAAATCGGAAAGTTTTTTTCTTAAAAAAAAAAAAAAAAATTTCATTAGCATGTGGGAGAAAGGAAACAGAAAAGGCAAAATATAAGCAGATTAAACTTCAGCTTTAAGATTTTTTTCCTTTAGCGCACTTGTCCTCTACAATGGTAGAGATGGCGCTATGCAGTTGCTGTGCGTCTATAGCGCAGAGGTTTAAAAAGACGTATCAAGGACAATTGTTGGAAGGACCTGGAGGTAGCAGGCGGACATTTTATCCTGCGTTGTGAATACAGAGCAGCGGAGTGAAGCGCCATCGCTGCCAGCGTGAACAGCCGTCTGCCCGGCCAGCTGCCAGAATCAGGACTCAAAACAAAAAAAAGAGTTCATGGATGCCACATGTCAGGAGACAGAAGCTGGCAGGACACCAAAACAGCCGGGCGTAGATTTAGATTGCTTTTTTTTTTTTTTAAACAAGGAATGGGAACTTCAGGGGATGAAACACAAGTCCCAGCAGACCACATCCAAATATAAAAAAAAAAAAACCTATACCATTGCCAGTCTACCACATCCCTGAAGAAATCCCAGTGGTAAGATGTGGCAAGATGATAGAGACTTACCCAAAGGGACTTGGAGCTGTGATAGCCGCAAAAAAAGGCTCTACAAAGTATTGACTTTAGGGGGGTGAATAGTTATGCACATTGACTGTTTCTGTTATTTTGTCCTTTTTGTTGTTTGCTTCACAATAAAAATAAAAAAAAAACATCTTCAAAGTTGTGGGCATGTTCTGTAAATTAAATGGATGCAAATCCTCAAACAATCCATGTTAATTCTAGTTTGTGAGGCAACAAAACACGAAAAATGCCAAGGGGGTGAATACTTTTGCAAGGCACTGTAGCTACATTTGATTGAGTTTACAAGTAATTTTTAGGATGGGGGAAATCCTTTTTCCAACTCACAGATTCCGTTTTTTATTATTAATTTAAAAAAGGTATTTATATAGCACAGTCAATTTACGCAGCCCTTTACATACACATTGTACAGTCAGGTCCATAAATATTGGGACATCAACACAATTCTAATCTTTTTGGCTCTATACACCACCACAGTGGATTTGAAATGAAACGAACAATATGTGCTTGGACTGCAGACTTTCAGCTTTAATTTGAGGGTATTTACATCCAAATCAGGTGAACGGTGTAGAAATTACAAGTTTGTATACGTGCCTCCCACTTTTTAAGGGACCAAAAGTAATGGGACAATTGGCTGCACAGCTGTTCCATGGCCAGGTGTGTGTTATTCCCTCATTATCCCATTTACAAGGAGCAGATGAAAGGTCCAGAGTTCATTTCAAGTGTGCTATTTGCATTTGGAATCTGTTGCTGTCAACTCTCAATATGAGATCCAAAGAGCTGTCACTATCAGTGAAGCAAGCCATCATTAGGCTGAAAAAACAAAACAAACCCATCAGAGAGATAGCAAAAACATTGGGTGTGGCCAAATCAACTGTTTGGAACATCCTTAAAAAGAAAGAACGTACCGGTGAGCTCAGCAACACCAAAAGACCCTTGATGTGTGATTTTAAAAAGGGGCGATTCCTTTCTATACCCACTCTAGAGGAGACTGCAAGAATGACAGAGGGACGCGATCGGTCCGATAGTGTAAAAGAGGCCTTAAAGTGATTGTAAAAGTCTCAGATTTTTTTTCCTCTTAAAATAACAAACGTGTTATACATACCTATTCTGTGCAGTTGGTTTTGCACAGCACAGCCCGGATCCTCCACTTCTCGGGTCCCTCTTCGGCTCTCCTGGCCCCTCCCTCCTGTCGAGTGCCCCCACAGCAAACAGTTTGCTATAGGGGGCGCCCGAGCCGAGTCACAGCTCCCCGTATCCATTCAGACACAGAGCCCCAGTTCGGCCCTGCCCCCTCTCTCTTTCTCCCGATTGGCCAACTGACTTTGATTACAGCAGCGGGGAGCCAATGGTGCCACTGCTGTGCCTCAGCCAATCAGGAGGAGAGTCCCGGGCGGCCGGACTCGTTGACATCGCTGGAGAGAGATGGTGCTCAGCATTAGGGGGTGCTGGAGGGCGGCTGCAGCACACAGAAGGTTTAGAATGCATTAAGATAAAAAAAAAAAAAAAAAAAAAAAAAAAAAAAAACCTTCTGACTTTACAACCCCTTTAAAAAGTTCATGTCAAGCCAAATACATTTTGTTATTTTAGGATACAGTGGGGTATTAAAAGAACCTCAGTCCATTTCACAGCAATCTCTGGGTCTCCACTACATAGATTTATTCACTTGTCCTGCTAACAATTTTTTCACCAAACAGGAAGTGAAGGAAAATCTGCAGAAATAAAAATCTGACAGGGGTTCTAAATTCCCCTAAAAGGTAAGAACCCCTGAATTTTTTTTTTTTTATCTACCTGTGTTGTTGGAGACTTTCCCTCACTTCCTGTCTGTTAAAACATTGCCAGCAGGACAGGAAGTAAGGAGAAGTTTCTCTAACAGAGCCCAGGATAAATCTCTTTTTTTTTACTGCAGAAACTTTTGGATTGACCTAAAGTGAAAAGTTATTGTGTCTGCTGCTCCATGGACATTCTCTCAATACAACCCCCACCCCACCCCCCCACCTTGGACAGCTGATAGACTTGTCACAGCTGGTGTGGTCTCCATCTGGGTCCAACAATTTCTCATTCACTACTCCTCCTTCGACGTGGCGCTGGGTGAGGCCGTCAGACAGCAGCCAGAGGGACCCGCCACACCAGCTGACGGGTATGCATTTCAATGGCGGGCAGCAGATGTTCCAGTCGGCTGTACGAAGCAAACATTCCTGCATTTTATCTTCCACATTGGCTTTAATACAGCCCTGATTGCATCACTGTGCCCCTCCTTTAGACAGGTACACTTTGGTTCTCCCACCTAGCAGCCCCCCCCCCCCCCCCCCCAGACTATGAAATGTGAACCCTGAATCAGCTAATGGGTATAGAAACATTTACAGTGGAAGGGCCATCGTATTTGATGTGACTGCAGACAGCCACCCGCCGGGCCTGGTCCCCCCCGGCATCCCTCCCCATGCAATCTGCTGCTTGTCCCTCTATAGAGCGTCTGTCAGACGGCCAGAGCTCAACTGTGACAGCATTATTGTATGTACAAAGCACAGCTCGGGGGGGGGGGGGGGGGGGGGGTTCATCTGGATAAAGAGCGAGTGCCCTGACACGCCGTGACACTTGCAGACTGCGACAGGCGTCGGGGGCCTCCCAGATGCCCACCCAGGCGACACTCACATCCCAGACAAAACAGAACGGGAAGCCCGTTACAGAACCGCGTGGAGACCGGGCATAATGGGAAAAAGATCTTTTTAATGGAATTTGTAGCCTTTTTATGAGATTTTTCAGCTTATAGTAAATCATAGCAACAAGTTAACACCTAAAAAAAAAAAAAATAAATAAAATACAGAACATAAAATACATAAATCGTACTGATGTTAGAGCTGCGCAATTAATCGTCAAGAATCGTTATCTCGATTTTTTTCCCCGTTGCGATCTTGATAAAAGTGTTTCAAGATTCTGTCTATGCAAAGAATTCTCTCTGCTCTTCTGAAGCCACAGCCGTCAAAAGAAAGGAAGAAGAAAAAAAAAAAAAAAAAAACGGGCAGTCTGCCAAGAATCACAACATTCTTTAGCAGTGGAACCTAAAGCAGGTCATACACGGTCGAATTTCGAACAAATTTTTTTTTCAAAATCAGAAAGTTCGGGGTTTTTTGTGATCCGATGGTGCCACCATTGATTTTCGAAACTCGGCCGACTAAGCCTTTAATTTCACCTCCTGTTGCTACAGAAAAGAATTTTCGTGGCCGGGAATCTTCTTTTTTTCTTTTTTCTCCGTAAATTTTCTTTTCTTATTACATTCCTCGCACGATTCTCCCATCATTGATTAGAAAATCATTATTTTTTCAAAAAATTTCCAACATGTCCGATTCCTCAAATTTGATTGCCGCACGAAAATCGGCCGTTGCTGCAGCCCACTAATGGTGCGAAATTCGTACGAAAATTCTTAGACACGATTTTCGAAAGAAAATTCTTTCGAAAGTTGAACCGTGTACGGCCGGCAAAAAGTTTAACCACTAAACCTTTTTCTGACATTTGTTGGTTTCAAGTTAAAATCATTTTTTTTTTGCTAGAAAATTACTTAGAACCCCCAAACACTAATATATATATATAGTAGAGACCCTAGAGAATAAAATGGTGGTTGTTGCAATATTTTATGTCACACTGTATTTGCCCAGCAGTCTTTCAAATGCAATTTTTATGGGAAAAAATACTTTAAGGAATTTTTTTTAAAAAAAAACTAACCAGTAAAGTTAGCCCAATTTTTTTTTGTACAATGGGAAAGATTTTACATCGCGAGAATCGCGATCTCTTTGAAGAGGAAAAAAAATCGTGATTCTCATTTCGGCCAGAATCATGCAGCTCTAGAACATGCTGATCAATGCTGCAGTTGATTGGCTGCAGGCGTTGATCCAATGAAAGTTTTCAAACAGTCCCTTTAGAGAAAAATCAATCATTAGAGCGACTTCTTTTGAGCAGAAACCGCCATAGATGGATTGAAATTCGTCCGGACCCTGCTGAACCGGCTGAAATTTGATCCATCTATAGCCACCTTCACCCTCTATATGTCACGGCCACCTTCACCCTCTATCTGTCACGGCCACCTTCACCCTCTATCTGTCACGGCCACCTTCACCCTCTATATGTCACGGCCACCTTCACCCTCTAAATGTCACGGCCACCTTCACCCTCTAAATGTCACGGCCACCTTCACCCTCTAAATGTCACGGCCACCTTCACCCTCTAAATGTCACGGCCACCTTCACCCTCTAAATGTCACGGCCACCTTCACCCTCTAAATGTCACGGCCACCTTCACCCTCTAAATGTCACGGCCACCTTCACCCTCTAAATGTCACGGCCACCTTCACCCTCTAAATGTCACGGCCACCTTCACCCTCTAAATGTCACGGCCACCTTCACCCTCTAAATGTCACGGCCACCTTCACCCTCTAAATGTCACGGCCACCTTCACCCTCTAAATGTCACGGCCACCTTCACCCTCTAAATGTCACGGCCACCTTCACCCTCTAAATGTCACGGCCACCTTCACCCTCTAAATGTCACGGCCACCTTCACCCTCTAAATGTCACGGCCACCTTCACCCTCTAAATGTCACGGCCACCTTCACCCTCTAAATGTCACGGCCACCTTCACCCTCTAAATGTCACGGCCACCTTCACCCTCTAAATGTCACGGCCACCTTCACCCTCTAAATGTCACGGCCACCTTCACCCTCTAAATGTCACGGCCACCTTCACCCTCTAAATGTCACGGCCACCTTCACCCTCTAAATGTCACGGCCACCTTCACCCTCTAAATGTCACGGCCACCTTCACCCTCTAAATGTCACGGCCACCTTCACCCTCTAAATGTCACGGCCACCTTCACCCTCTAAATGTCACGGCCACCTTCACCCTCTAAATGTCACGGCCACCTTCACCCTCTAAATGTCACGGCCACCTTCACCCTCTAAATGTCACGGCCACCTTCACCCTCTATATGTCACGGCCACCTTCACCCTCTATATGTCACGGCCACCTTCACCCTCTATATGTCACGGCCACCTTCACCCTCTATATGTCACGGCCACCTTCACCCTCTATATGTCACGGCCACCTTCACCCTCTATATGTCATGGCCACCTTCACCCTCTATATGTCACGGCCACCTTCACCCTCTATATGTCATGGCCACCTTCACCCTCTATATGTCATGGCCACCTTCACCCTCTATATGTCATGGCCACCTTCACCCTCTATATGTCATGGTCAACATTGCCTTTGGCACAGAAAGCGATGAGAATTCCAAAACTTTACAGTTGTCACCAGAGTAGGAGGTGAGGGGATATTCTCCATTGGACCCGTGTCCCAGTGACCACTGTCTAAGCCAGTGGTCTCCAAACCGTGGTCCTGGGACCAGATACGGCCCTTTGCTTGCCTTTATCAGGCCCTTGGGGTACCATTCCTCTAACTGACACCAATTGGGCAATACTCCTCACACTGACACCATTGATGATGACATTGATGTCATTGGTGAGGACTTTTTCTCCTGAAAGTAGGACAGTAAACTGGCCCCTCTGTTTAGAAAGTTTGGAGACCCCGGTCTAAGCCCACATTCACACCTCAGCAATTTTGGAGGACGTCAACGACACTCAGATTTCCCTAATATTTTATCCAGAAGCTTCTTTTTTTGGCCCCAACGGCCTTCAATGGGAGTGCCTGTAAAATGGGTGTAGTTTTTTTCAAGCCTAACAACCCTCCCCTTCCTGCTAGTAACTAGCTTTCAATTGGTTAAAACCAAAACACTCGAGCCATGTGAACAAGCGTGCAAAACAAACCGTGAATAATGCCTAACAGGGAATGTTTTTCGCACTTTGAAGAGAACGTCTGCTGTTGTGTCTCCAGGACAGGAAGTTCAGGAAAATCTTCTCAACGGAACACAAAGGACCCAACAGAGGTCAAACAGAAAAAGATTTCTCTACCCAAGAAGCTTGCCTGCCCTCTTTGTGCACATTCCCACTGTCCAGCGAGGCAGACCATAATAGTGAAGGGCCAATGGGAATGTGGGTGAGGGACGGGTGGGAGTCCCCATGAATATCTGCATGGAGTCTGCATATTGAACTTGGCACACTGGTTTTCTCTCACAATCCAAAACACATGTTGCCTTTTCATTTCAAAATGGCCCTAGACTACATGTTAGCAAGAGATAGATACCAGCTCCTTTGGGGGGTACTGACTAATGCTAGAGTTCCTTGCACTCTGGAAAGTATGACACAATCGCATTGTAGAAATATGGGGGGGGGGATGTGTGTTGCCCATAGCAACCAGGCTTCATCTGAGATTAATCCACTGCAGAGAAAAAGCAGGCCTCCGTATAGTTACTAGGGGCAACCTACTTATATTTTACTTAACGAGGCCAACGGCATGCCCAGTCCACAAGCTCTGTTCTTGCACAGATCTCGGCACTGGCCATAAAGTATTGCAGAATGGCACTACATCCACTTACTGACCAGGACTTTTCTGGAACTTTTTATTTTTCTAGCAAAAAAAACTGATTTAAAAATACTTGTAAAATTACTTAGAACCCCCAAACATTCTATATTTTTTTTAAGCAGAGACCTTAGAGAATAAAATGACGATCATTGCAATATTTTATGTCACACTGTATTTGTGCAGCGGTCTTTCAAACACATTTTTTTGTGGGAACCCCCCCCCCCAAAAAAAAAAAAACACAATAAAGTTAGACCACTTTTGTATAATGTAAAAGATGATGTTACGCCAAGTAAATAGATACCTAACGTGTCATGCTTTAAAATTGCGCAACACTCGTGGAATGGCAACAAACTACTGTACTTAAAAAATCTTGTAGGCAACACTTTAAACTTTTTTTACAGATTAGCGCTAAAATTATTTCTCTTGCTCCAACGATCACGGTGATACCTCACATGTGTGATCTAAACAGCGTTTACATATGCATTTTTTTTTTTACCTTTATTCCTATTACAAGGTATGTAAATACCCCATGTAATAGAAATAACCCTGACCCCAAATCTCTCATTTACCTTTGAAAAGCAAAAAAAAAAAAAAATTTTAAATAGAAAAAAAAAAAAAAAAAAAAATGGCATTATGATTTTAAAGCGGAACTTCAGTAATTGTTTCATCTATTAAATCTTCTTCCCTTGTTGATTTAACTTTGGATTGCATTTTTTTTTTCTGCCAGTAAATCCCTTATACAGCCCACTTCCTGTTTCTTGTCTGATAAAAAAAAAGCCTAGGATTAAGACATGCACAGCTCTCTCTCTCACTCACTCTCATGAGTTTGCCAGGGGGGGGGGGGGGAGATGAGTCATAAGAGGGCCAATGAGAGCTGCAGAGCTGGAGGCGTGCCTCTGTGTAAATCCAGGAAGTGAACAGGCAGCTGCCCACAGTTAAAATGGTTGCAGCCAGACTCAGTGGAGGGAGATTTCTGCAGCATATTTGGCAAATACAGAATCACAGTATATATAAATAATATGCAAAGTGGTTGGAGGGAAGCTTCAGAATGGCAAAGATGTTTTTATTACAAATAATGTGAGCAGACTGCAGTTCCTCTTTAATGAAAAAAAAAAAAAATCCTGTCTATCTGCGTGAGAACCAGAAGTGACGTCGGAGGTCGTTCTGGTCCACCGCAGTCGGCAAGTGGATATAGAAAATAACGTGTGTTGCCCATTAGCACCCAGGCTTCATCTGAGATGACTTCAGCACAAGTATAAGCAGGCCTCTAAATAGTTGCTAGGGGCAACTCACTTTTTAAGGTCTATCATGTGCACCATCCACAAGCTCTGTTCTTGTACATATCCTGGTGTTCTATCGAGAAATTCATCCCGCTGAAAAATGGCTCTCATATGTCTGCGCATGCGCAGTACAAAACGTCACTCCAGCTGATATGTTGATCAGCAGACGTGACATCAACACAGCGCATGCGCAGATCCTTAGAGGCATTATCTGACGCTATGCCAACAGCCTCGCTGTTGTGGGGCGGGTTGTGGGTGCGTTGTGACCCACCCCTAGACACAGCCAAAACCCGCCGTTCAACACACCAAAGCCGCCTTGCAACACTGACAAAACCTGCCCTTCAGCACACGGAAAACCCGCGCCGCAACAGCAAGGCACAATCTGACACATACATTCTCCTTCCGCTGTTTGCATAGCTTTGAATACTGCCCATAAAATACGGTCTCCCGTTGAAAAATGCCTCAGACGAGCTGCGCATGCGCTGTGTTGACATCACGCCAGCTGATCAACATATCAGCTGGAGTAACATTTTGTACTGCGCATTCGCAGACCTATTGGAGGCATTTTTCGACAGGAGGCACTTCTCGATAGAACATCGGCACTGACCATAACATGCTATGAGATGGTATTATATACAGTGCCTTGAAAAAGTATTCATACCCCATGAAATTTTCCACATTTTGTCATGTTACAACCAAAAACGTAAATGTATTTTATTGGGATTTTATGTGATAGACCAACACAAAGTGGCACATAATTGTGAAGTGGAAGGAAAATGATAAATGGATTTCAACATCTTTTACAAATAAATATGTGAAAAGTGTGGTGTGCATTTGTATTCAGCCCCCTTTACTCTGATACCCCTAACTAAAATCTAGAGAAACCAATTGCCTGCAGAAGTCACCTAATTAGTAAATAGAGTCCACCTGTGTGTAATTTAATCTCAGTATAAATACAGCTACGGTGGAACCTTGGATTTACAAGCATAATCCATTCCAGAAGAATGCTTGTAATCCAAAGCACTCGCATATCAAAGCGAGTTTCCCCATTGAAGTCAATGGAAACAAAGAGAATTTGTTTCACATTGACTTCTATTGCATGCAATACCGCATGTGGCCAGAGGTGGGGGGCGCCAGAGAGACTCGGAAACACTCGGGAACAGAGTATTTCCGAGCAGCTCCGAGTGTCACCGGTGCCCCCCCCCCCCCACCTCTGGCCAAATGCGGTATTGCACACCGCAGAGTCTTGAATCCTGCTCATTTTGCGAGACAACACTCGGCCGGGCAAGGGGAGCATTAATCAGAATCAGCCAAGAGGCCCATAGTAACTCTGGAGGAGCTGCAGAGATCCACAGCTCAGGTGGGAGAATCTGTCCACAGGACAACTATTAGTCTCCACAAATCTGACCTTTATGGAAGAGTGGCAAGAAGAAAGCCATTGTTGAAAGAAAACCATAAAAAGTCCCATTTGTAGGTTGCAAGAAGCCATGTGGGGGACACAGCAAACATGTGGAAGAAGGTGCTCTGATCAGATGAGACCAAAATGGAATTTTTTGGCCTAAAAGCAAAAGGCTACGTGTGGTGGAAAACTAACACTGCACATCACCCTGAACACACCATCCCCACTGTGAAACATGGTGGTGGCAGAATCATGTTGTGGGGATGCTTTTCTTCAGCAGGGACAGGGAAGCTGGTCAGAGTTGATGGGAAGATGGATGGAGCCAAATACAGGGCAATCTTAGAAGAAAACCTGTTACAGTTTACAAAAGACTTGAGACTGGGGCGGAGGTTCACCTTCCAGCAGGACAACGACCCTAAACATACAGCCAGAGCTACAATGGGATGGTTTAGATCAGGGGTCTCAAACTCAAATTGCCTGAGGGCCACATGACAAGTTTTCATATCCCATGGGGGGCCGCATGCAAACTTTTAAAACTTCAAAAGCAATGAACTATACCAGCAATAATATACTATACTATACCCAGCACTGGTGTCAGCAAACGCATTATACCCAGTACTGGTGTCCGTAAGCGCATTATTAACCCAGCATTGGTGTCAGCAAACGCATTATTAACTACCCAGCATTACCCCTCCCACACTGCACAAATAGCCACACACTGCACAAATAGCCCCACACTCCATAAAATACCCCCCACACTCCATAAAATACCCCCCACACTCCATAAAATACCCCCCACACTCCATAAAATACCCCCACACTGCACAATTACCCCCCACACTGCACAATTACCCCCCACACTGCACAATTACCCCCCACACTGCACAATCACCCTCCACACTGCATAAAATACCCCCCACACTGCACAAATTTCTACCCCAGTCACCCCACTAAGGACTTTGCCTCAGTGTGATGCTCACTCACCTCTCCTGGCAGTCAGGATCATCTGCCTCCCAAATCCTCTCCTCCTGGCTTCCATACAGGCCTAGTGACAGGGGACCCAGAGAACACAATCTCCCGCCCTGAGGTGGCAGCAGGACCCTGGTTTGGGGCTCTGGTCGATCGTCAATGCCTAGGTGGGTGGATCGATGAGCGGATCCTTCCTCCGCTCCATTCTCAGCTCTGTTCTCTCTCTGGGCTGCAGCAGCGTGCAGCGGAGAGGACAGAAGAGATGGAGAGGTAAAGCCGATGGCCGATATATGATGACGATTTTTGTGGCCGATATTTTAGGCCGATTTGAAAAAAAAAAAACCTCACCCACTCCACTCCTCCCTGCTTGCTCCTGTCACTCTACCAAACACTTGATGTCCTCAGTACAGATGGCACTGGTTGGCTTAGGCAGGTGGCACTGGCAGGTGGCACTGTCTGTCACTGGCAGGTGGCACTGGCAGGTGGCACGTTGCACTGTTTGGAGGGTGCACTGATTGGCACTGACAGATGGCACTGGCAGGTGGCACTGATTGGCAATGGCACTGGCAGGTGGCACTTATTGGCAGTGGCACTGGTTGGCACTGGAAGGTGGCACTGGCAGGCATTGGCAAGTGGCACTGGTTTGAAACTGGCAGGTGGCACTGGTTTGGAACTGGCAGGTGGCACTATTGGCACTGACAGGTGGCACTGATTGGCGTGGCACTGGCAGGTGGCACTGATTGGCGTGGCACTGGCAGGTGGCACTGATTGGCGTGGCACTGGCAGGTGGTGGCAGGTGGCACTGGCAAGCACTGGTTGGCACTGGCAGGTGGCACTGATTGGCGTGGCACTTGCAGGTGGCGGAAGGTGGCACTGGCAGGTGGCTTTGATTGGCAGGGGCACTGGTTGGCGGTGGCACTGGCAGGCACTGGTTGGCGGTGGCACTGATTGGCGGTGGCAGGTGGCACTGGCAGGTGGTACTGGTTGGAGGTGGCAATGGCAGACTGGTTGGCACTGGCAGGTGGCACTGATTGGCAGTGGCACTGGCAGCTGGCACTGATTGGCACAGGCAGGTGCCACTGGCAGGTTTCACACTGAGCGGAGTGTAACAGTGTGTGAAACTGACAAGGAGCTGTCCACACTCAGCGCTTGATGCTTGTGTGAAGCTGACACGTAGCACAGAGGAGAGAGACAGAGGGATCTGTCAGAATTGAGGTTGATGTCGGGGTGGGCGGGACCCGGCCGAGGTGGGTGGGGCCAGCAGCTGTCAAACACCAGCCAATGATTGGGCTGCTTAAGAAAAGGGGCGGGCCACATACACGTAGCTGCCCGCCCAGATCCCATTGGCTGGTGTTTGATATTGGCCGGGTCCCGCCCACCCCGGCCGGGTCCCGCCCACCCCCGACATCAACCTCAAATCTGACAGATCCCTCTGTCTCTCTCCTCCTGTTACGTGTCAGTTTCACACAAGCATCAAGCGCTGAGTGTGGAGAAGGAAGGAAGAGCAGCGGCCAGTGCTATATATCGACCTAATGGCTAAATATCGGTCGACCTCTAGTCCTTTATCAGCCCTGCCTGCGGGCCATTTTTAACCGGTCCGCGGGCCGCAAATGGCCCGCGGGCCGGTACTTTGAGACCCCTGGTTTAGATCAAAGCATATTCATGTGTTAGAATGGCCAAGTGAAAGTCCAGACCTAAATCCAATTGAAAATCTGTGGCAAGACTTGAAAATTGCTGTTCACAGACGCTCTCCATCCAATCTGACAGAGCTTGAGCTATTTTGCAAAGAAGAATGGGCAAAAATGTCACTCTATAGATGTGCAAAGCTGGTAGAGACATCCCCAAAAAGGTGGTTCTACAAAGTATTGACTCAGGGGGGCGCTATACAAATGTACATCACACTTTTCACATATTTATTTGTAAAATAAATATGTAAACCATTTATCATTTCCCATCCACTTCACAATTATGTGCCACTTTTGGTCTATCACATAAAATCGCAATAAAATATATTTACGATTTTGGGTGACAAAACATGACAAAAAGGTGAAAAATGTCAAGGGGTATGCATACTTTTTCAAGGCCAGAGGTGGGGGGCGCCGGAGAGACTCGGAAATACTCGGAAACACTCGGGAACGGAGTATTTCCGAGCAGCTCCGAGTGTCACCGATGCCCCCGCATCTCTGGCCAAATGTCCAAACTGTAAATTACAGGAAACGAAATGTGTATTGCTCATAGCAACCAGGCTATATCCAAGAATAATCTAGTGCAGAGAAATTGTAGGCTTCTAACTCATTGCTAGGGGCAACCCACTTTATGGAGCCTACAGGCATGGACCATCCACAAGCTCTGTTCTTGTACAGATTTCGGCACTCACCATAACATGCTGCATGATGGTACCAAAAAAATATGAGAAATGTAGTGTGTTGCCCGTAGCAACCAGGCTACATCTGGGATTATTCCAACATAAAGTAAAAGCAGCCCTCTATATAGTTGCCAGAGGCAACCCACTTTTAGCCTAGGTTCACAATGACATCCCGCATGTCAGTCCGACTTCGGGGGGAGATTTCAGAGATATCTGTGCTTGTTTCTGCACAGATGTCTTTACAACACGCACGCGGAAGTCGCCAAAAGTAGTACAGAAACTACTTTTGGGATTCGGACGGTGCCATTGCCGGCAATTGCCGCCGATTTGGCCATGCGATTTGACATTTCAAATCGCATCAAGGTGAACCTAGACCAGTGATGGCAAACCTTGGCACTCCAGATGTTTTGGAACTAAATTTCCCATGATGCTCCACTACACTGCAGAGTGCATGAGCATCATGGGAAATGTAGTTCCAAAACACCTGGAGTGCCAAGGTTCATCATCACTGACCTAGACTTAAAGGGCTAGTTCACCTTTACCAAAAAAAAAAAAACTGCCTATGCAATAAAGCGGAGCCTGTAGATTAAAAACAAGCTGTGCAGCTTTGACTAAAGTTGAATAATTTCCTTGCTATAGGTGTAGGCAATTTATGTACCTCATGAAGCCTGACCTGAGCTGGACCTCTCTCAGCAACACCCTGGTAGAGGCCCACCTATTACTGTTCACCTCCTCCATCACACAAGTGAACTCTTTCTCTGATTCAACCCCCCCATACAGATCTCATAAGGAGAAGCTCTGAGCTCATGTGATGGTGAAGATGAACAGTAATAGCTGGGCCTTGCTTAGCAACGTCCTAGCAACATCCTTGCAGTTTTCAGGTCAGGCTTCATGATATGAAAATCTTAACAAACTATATAAAATTGCAACCAGTTTATAACTAATTATAATCCAGTGCAAAATAAAAGTAGGCCTCTAAATAGTTACTAGATGGAACCCACTTTTTTTTTTTTTGTAACTTCACAAGTTCTACTGTGTGTACCATCCATAAGATCTGTTCTGATCCCAGCACAGACCATACAAGTGCTACACAATGGTACCAAAAATATGGGAAATGCAGAGTGTTGCCCATAGCAACCAGGCGACATGCAAGATGAATCCAGTGCAGAGATATAATAGGCCTCTGATTGGTTGCTAGGGGTAACCCACTTCTATTGCACTTCACAAGGCATAGTGTGCGCACCACCCACAAGCTCTGTTCTTGTAGAGATCTCGATACTGACCATAAAACAACGCATGATGACAACTTTGTAAATATGGGAAATAAAGCGTGTGTTGCCCATAGCAACCAGGCTACAACTAATATTACAATGCAGATTAGAAAACAAACCTCTGATTAGTTGCTAGGGGTAACCCATTTATTGTACTTCACGCGGCATAGCGTGCGCACCATCCGCAAGCTACGATCATGCAGAACCACACGATGGCAGTATATAAATATAGGAAATAAAGTGTGTTGCCCATAGCAACCAGGCTGCAACTAATATTACAATGCAGATTAGAAAACAAACCTCTGATTAGTTGCTAGGGGTAACCCACTTATTGCACTTCACGCGTCATAGCTTGTGGATGGTGCACACGCTACGATCATGCAGTACCACCCGATGGCAGTATATAAATATGGGAATATGGGACATAAAGTGTGTTGCCCATAGCAACCAGGCTGCAACTGATTCCGCAGCAGGCCTGATTAGTTGCTAGGGGCAACCCACTTTAAAATTTCACTTCATGAGGTCTACTGTGTGCTCTGATCCCAGAACTGACCATAGAAAACACAGCTAGACGTGTCGTCTGCCAAAGATAATGATTCATTTTCCCCCAACAACCTCCCTTCCCGAGGACCGGTCTCCACAGGACAGTCTGCACCATGGAACACGTGGCTCGTGCAGCCTTCACCCAGGGAGGGGATCTCACCGCGACAATATCCCCGGCATGTAGTGAGGCCACGCTGGTCGGGCGGATAATTGGATACAGAAATAGTTTCCGGCAGCTGAGCCCGATCGATACCGACGCAGCTGACATGGCACAGCGCGCCGCGCTAAAGGGAAGGAAACAAAACTGCACTAAACTGCAATACTGGATGTGCCGCGTCACCCGGCTCCGGAGGGCCAGGATCAGGTCAAGATCAACTTTAAGGCCTCATGCACACAAGACGCTGTTAAACGCACGTTCAAAGGCAGTTGGACACTTTTCTTTTTCACACTGCCCCTGAACCCATTCAATGTTATCCTATGTGTCCGTGTACACGGTCTAGTTTTTTGGCGTTTTTAGGCAGTTGCGTTTAACCTCGTGTTTCCAGAAGCAAATAAATAGGTTCAGACGCAAAAGTTTTCCACGTTTCAGACGCGCGTTTGTGTTTATAAGTGTTTTTAAAGGAACATTTTATCACCCGAATTTGGGGCCCGATATCTTGTGGCCACTTGGTGCTAGGAACCCCAAATTTTGTGTGCTAACACAATTGGACAAACACTATAACATAGCGAAATTTGGGGTCCCTAGCACTAAGTGGCCCCGAGATACGGGGTCCCAAAGTTGGGACGCAAAATGTCATTCTCTGCTCTGCAGATGCTTCTAGACGCAAACACGGTAAAACGCGGCTAAACGCGGCATGCAAACGCGGCAAAACGGGCGTTTCTAAACACCGGTTTCAGCTTTTAAAAAACGTGTGTTCGGCAGAGTTTGCATCGGCGTCTCGTGTGCATGGCCCCCCCCCCACACACACATTTATTTACCTGTAGGAGTAATTGATCTGGAAAGTGTAATGTTTGTTTTGCATTGTTTTGCCAAAATTATGGGGCACTCTTCCTCCCGGGAACACCAATGATGGGGCACTCTTCCTCCCGGGAACACCAATGATGGGGCACTCTTCCTCCCGGGAACACCAATGATGGGGCACTCTTCCTCCCGGGAACACCAATGATGGGGCACTCTTCCTCCCGGGAACACCAATGATGGGGCACTCTTCCTCCCGGGAACACCAATGATGGGGCACTCTTCCTCCCGGGAACACCAATGATGGGGCACTCTTCCTCCCGGGAACACCAATGATGGGGCACTCTTCCTCCCGGGAACACCAATGATGGGGCACTCTTCCTCCCGGGAACACCAATGATGGGGCACTCTTCCTCCCGGGAACACCAATGATGGGGCACTCTTCCTCCCGGGAACACCAATGATGGGGCACTCTTCCTCCCGGGAACACCAATGATGGGGTACTATTCTCTCCCCCCCCCACAAAAACAAATGATGGGGCACTATCGAGGCAGCAGCGGCTGAGAATATCAGGGGAGCCGACGTCAGTGAGGAGAGGCGCGGACGTACCTGGTCACATGAGCACCACCGTATTCTCATGAGAATACAGCGCCGCCGCCTTGTACACAGGAGGATTCTAACGGACTGGCAGGAAGGAAGGTGCGGACCAACTAATCGATAATGAGATACTCGTACTCAATTGGAGATGCCTGTGTCCTAGCAACAGGGCCGTGTAAGCTGTATGCATATAAATGGTTCTCAAACGTTCCAGGCGTACAGAGTTGCAGTGTTTTCATACAGCTGTGTGCTTGACCCCTATGATTCCCCCCCCCCCCCCTTTGTTTAGACGTAATTTACACACACCATTGTCCAAAGTATTGGGACGCCTGCCTTTACACACATGAACTTTAATGGTATCCCAGTCTCAGTCCGTAGGGTTCAATATTGGGTTGGCCCACCCTTTCCAGCTATAACAGCTTCAACTCTTCTGGGAAGGCCGTCCACAAGGTTTAGGAGTTTGTCTATGGGAATGATTAACCATTCTTCCAGAAGGGCATTTGTGAGGTCAGGCATGTTGGATGAGAAGGCCTGGCTCGCAGTCTCCACTCCAATTCATTCCAAAGGTGTTCTATCGGGTTGAGCTCAGGACTCTGTGCAGGCCAGTCAAAATGCAATGGTGGCTGGTGTTTTTTTTTTGTTGGGGGGGGGGGGGGGGTGGTTGGGGTGAGGGGCAGCAAACAACCACCAATCCCCCCCCCCCCGAGCGGCGACTGGTTTTTAAAACCCACTTCCCGATTGGCCAGGAAGAGGATTAGTGTTACAACAGCGAATATTGATTCGCTGTTATAACACCTGGGTGGGCTCAGAGCGCACTCTCTGCAACCAGAGCCCACCCTGTATTGAAGCCTATTAGATCCTCTGGCTCTAATCTGTGCCTTAAAAAAAAACAGCCCCCCCACATTGGAATCCATGCACCGGTGTCCTGAAAGGGGCCGGATGCATGGATATGGGAGGTGGTGATGGATGGGGGGGGGGGGGGGGGGGCGGGGTCCGTGCGCCCTTAATGGACGGGCCGCCCCTGGTCAAGTTCCTCCACCCCAAACTCGCTCATCCATGTCTTTATGGACCTTGCTTTGTGCACTGGTGCGCAGTCATGTTGGAACAGGAAGGGGCCTGGGAGTATGAAATTGTCCAAAAAATGTCTTGGTATGCTGACGCCTTAAGAGTTCCCTTCACTGGAACTAAGGGGCCAAGCTCAACCCCCGAAAAACCACCCCACACAATAATCCCCTACTCCAAATGATTTGGACCAGAGCACAAAGCAAAGTCCATAAAGAACTGGATGAGAGAGTTTGGGGTGGAGGAACTTTACTGGCCTGACCTCAACCCAATAGAACACCTTTGGGATGAATTTAGAGTGGAGACAGAGAGCCAGGCCTTCTCGTCCAACATCAGTGCCTGGCCTCACAAATGCACTTCTGGAAGAATGGTCAAACATTCCCATAGACACACTCCTAAACCTTGTGGACAGCCTTCCCAGAAGATTAAAAACAAAGAGCTGCGCTTAGAACACTGAGTTAGGTATGCTGCCTCCCTTAAAAGAGCTTCCCTAGGGATTCTCTATTGACTAATGCTGGCCATACACTATACAGAAAATCGGCCGAAAAATCGTTCGAATGGACACTTCGTTCGTTTTTCGGCAAGTTAGTGGGTACAAATCGATAATCGTTTGTGACGTTTTTGTGGAAAAAAAACGAACGGCATGTTTGGAAAATTTCTGCCGAACGTACGATAAATTGCAAGGTTAATGTGTTTCCCGTCCGAACTTTCTGCACTAGGTATATGTAAAAAAACGAACACAAAATTATTTATTCATGTCCACTGAACAGATTATCGGTCATTATATGATGGCAAGATCGTTTGCGGTCACGGTCGAACGTTCGTTTTTCGAAAAGGGGTTCGGCCGATTTTCTGTATAGTGTATGGCCAGCATAAGAATATATATAACAAGGGTTGTGGCGCTTCCTATGGGGTAATAAATGGGAAGGGCGGTGTGTGGTGTACACAGGTGTTTACCCTCAGTAAATCCTAATGGAGGTACCTGGTGGCTACCAGGGAAAGCTTAATAACCGTAAGGGTATATATGTCTGTACCTGCACATACACACACATATATCCACATGCACCCGCATGTATCAGCAGAGATACATAATATCTTCAGTGATGGTTCATTCAGAACCTTATTTAAAGGGGTGTGGGCTGAGGCCCCTGCAACTGTGATAAGTCTGCACCATATGCCACCACTAGGTGAGATACCTATACCATATATGTGTAAACCTTATGTGTACTCTACTAATCCAAAATAATCCAAACACTCTACTGCCCGTGCAAAATAAGCATCCATAAAAGTATGTTACCAAAGCATTACATATTATAGTCAAAGTTAGTGCAAATAAACGTATTGTGATCAAGATAAGTGCAAAGAAAACAGTTTTTCAGTGATTATAGTCCTAGTTCAGATCCAGTGTTCCAACCAATTTCGTGACTGAGTGCTCTCGGATAATTCCTGTGACTTTTGTGCACCCCCTTGCGGATCCCCACTCACCAGATCCAATAACCCCAAGGAGGGGCAACCAGCATAAGATGTCTCAATCACGGTCTCCTCTCCACGCTAATCAAGCGGGCTATTCAGGGTGATTTCCGTTGGTTTTCCCAATAGATTCCCGGATCCTCCGGTTTCAGATGGAACAGGTTACATGGGGTATTTCAATCACAATTTTCTCTCCCCCACCGTCCTACCGAGCATCCAGGTAACTTCCTACTATTGGGTTGAATGTTCACAGTGGCTCCCAATTATTAGATGTGATGGCTGTATTAGTTTCCCTTTTTAGGCTTGCTTTGTTCTATTTTCATCTGGTGATCCAGCCAGTGTCTGTCGTTTTTCAACAGAATAAGCTCCCCTGTAGGTAGAAATCCACAAAACACCTTTACTACCACTTGCCGATCGTGCTTTAGCCGAATGACAGCTACAGCTGTTGTAGCTGTCATTCGGCTAAAGCACGATCGGCAAGTGGTAGTAAAGGTGTTTTGTGGATTTCTACCTACAGGGGAGCTTATTCTGTTGAAAAACGACAGACACTGGCTGGATCACCAGATGAAAATAGAACAAAGCAAGCCTAAAAAGGGAAACTAATACAGCCATCACATCTAATAATTGGGAGCCACTGTGAACATTCAACCCAATAGTAGGAAGTTACCTGGATGCTCGGTAGGACGGTGGGGGAGAGAAAATTGTGATTGAAATACCCCATGTAACCTGTTCCATCTGAAACCGGAGGATCCGGGAATCTATTGGGAAAACCAACGGAAATCACCCTGAATAGCCCGCTTGATTAGCGTGGAGAGGAGACCGTGATTGAGACATCTTATGCTGGTTGCCCCTCCTTGGGGTTATTGGATCTGGTGAGTGGGGATCCGCAAGGGGGTGCACAAAAGTCACAGGAATTATCCGAGAGCACTCAGTCACGAAATTGGTTGGAACACTGGATCTGAACTAGGACTATAATCACTGAAAAACTGTTTTCTTTGCACTTATCTTGATCACAATACGTTTATTTGCACTAACTTTGACTATAATATGTAATGCTTTGGTAACATACTTTTATGGATGCTTATTTTGCACGGGCAGTAGAGTGTTTGGATTATTTTGGATTAGTAGAGTACACATAAGGTTTACACATATATGGTATAGGTATCTCACCTAGTGGTGGCATATGGTGCAGACTTATCACAGTTGCAGGGGCCTCAGCCCACACCCCTTTAAATAAGGTTCTGAATGAACCATCACTGAAGATATTATGTATCTCTGCTGATACATGCGGGTGCATGTGGATATATGTGTGTGTATGTGCAGGTACAGACATATATACCCTTACGGTTATTAAGCTTTCCCTGGTAGCCACCAGGTACCTCCATTAGGATTTACTGAGGGTAAACACCTGTGTACACCACACACCGCCCTTCCCATTTATTACCCCATAGGAAGCGCCACAACCCTTGTTATATATATTCTTAGCCTTCCCAGAAGAGTTGAAGCTGCAAAGGGTGGGCCAACTCAATAATGAACCCTACCCCTAAAGTTTTATGTACATGTAAAGGCAGGCATCCCAATACTTTTGAGAATGAATATATATTATATGAGATGTGCTTCAATGGATCTTAGGAAGGGCGTAAGCTGACTAGCCCGAGACGTAATCCATCCATCCATCCATATCTGAACCTACTTGTGTTTGAAACTGTGTAGGCATTTTGTGCCTGTGATTTTGGATTATACTTGCTTTGTAAATCCCTACTGAAGATATTGTGAAATAAAGCAAATAAATTTTTAAGTGCAGCAACCTCTTGGACTCTTTTTCTATATACAAGGTCAGTGGGAAGACCTGATTGCTGGCACTAAATTGTAAGCAGAGTGCGGTTCTCCTCCACAAGTGAATATATATATATATATATATATATAGAGAAGTAGGGCTAAAGCTCTTTTGGCCCAACTTCTCCTGTGGGTCACAGGAGTGACCTTCGGTCTGCACTCCTGTGACCTTTATTCAGCTGACAGCGGGCTAAAGTCTGCTGTCAGCTGACGTCACTTACTCGATCCAGGCTCTGGAGGGATCCCCGACTTTAGGGTCGGGATCCACCCAGATGCCTGGACCAGCCGCTCTTAGCACGTTGCTGTGAGCCTGAGCCAGTCTCTCTCTTCCCCTCTGCTGCCTGGGGCTCCAGTGAGCGCTGGAGGGGCAGAGCAGAGAGCCGGTGACTGACATTGATCGGCTCACTGAAAAACGAGAACTGAACTTTAAGATTGCTCAGTTCTCAGTCTTAGAGACAGCGGGGGACCGACTCTGCATCCACCTAGGTGAGTGGGTATATTTTTTTTTTGTTTTGTTTTAAAGCCTACAGTTCTCCTAATTCTTGATGGCCAACCCACGCATATAGCGGTCGTGCCTGCCAAAAATGCATGGTGTAACTTATGCTTTGGCAAGAGCTTTTTACACTGAAAACGTATGCATTCATTCATTAAAAATCAGAAAACGCAATAGATTTTTTGTTTTTTCTCCTATGATGTAAACAGGCGGTGTTAGCACCTGAATAGCAAACAGGATACCGGAAAAAAACCTGCCACATGACAGTCATACCTTACAGTGACACTGATGAGCGTCAAAAAGCCTAAGGATTACAAAACAAAGGATTACAAACAAAAGATGAATCTTTGTTACGCACTCATGGATCGAGATGTATATATTTCGGCCAATGGAATGAGCACAGAGAAGCTAATTGTGCTGCCTTGCTGACTATGCCAGGATGAAGCAGACTCCTTACATTGTTTAGAATTGCATCAGAGGTGATGATCTATAAATACCTGTTTTATGAAGGGATAATGTAATGTAAGGCCTATGTAATAATGAGGGGAAGAAGAAGAAAAAAAAAAATTTAAAAAAAAAGGAGTTTAAAGAACGCTTTACTGAAGAAGTATAGAAAATACAAGCCAGTCATGGTAATCCGTTTTACACTGTTCCCAGAGATAGCCAGGCGACCAGCATTTTTATTAGGGGGTCTATAAAGGCTTCCTCCTCTCCCAGTGGGTGACCTTTAGTGCCGGTGACACCAAATTAGCACCTTTCCAGGTGTTCTCTATAAGCTGCTGCAGCAAGCAGGGAGCAGCACAAGAAACCTGCCACCCCTCCCATTGTTTACAAATGGAGCGTTAAAAGACCTTAAAAAGGTGGCCTGACATGTCACTTGTGAATCCCGGAATTATAATCCAGGACGATTGGCCCAGCTATTGTTCACACGCCACCCTCACTAAACCAATGAGCCAAAACTTCCACGCGAACTCCTTTGCTTTTCTACACTTCCCAAATCTTGTTAGCTAATGTGAGCATCTCTGGAGTGAGAAAAGCAGCAAGCGACATAGGTACCTGCCATCCAGGAAACACCGCAACCAGGGTGAAGAAGAAGAAAGAAGAAGAAAGAAGAAGAAAGAAGAAGAAAGAAGAAGAAAGAAGAAGAAAGAAGAAGAAAGAAGAAGAAAGAAGAAGAAAGAAGAAGAAGAAAGAAGAAGAAGAAAGAAGGAAAGAAAGAAAGAAAGAAAGAAAGAAAGAAAGAAGAAAAGGAAAAAGAAAAAAGAAAGAAAGAAAGAAGAAAGAAAGAAAGAAGAAAAGGAAAAAGAAGAAAAAAGAAAGAAGAAAGAAAGAAGAAGAAAAGGAAAAAGAAGAAAAAAGAAGAAAAAAAAAAAAAAAAAAAGATCAAATTTGTTTGATTTTTAATCAAATTTATTTTAATAAAATGCTTTTGGAGTAAAAAAAAAAAATCTAAAAGATAGTTTTCTATTTAGGATACATTAATAATTTAGTTTATTCAGCATGAAAAGGAGCTTAGTTATGTAGCACAAGGCTGTATATCCTGCAATATTTATATATTTTTTTTAGGTAAACTCATTCAATGAATCCAAGCTCTGCAAGCTGAGATAACATGCACTGCATTGATGCATCCACACAATGGGGTCGATTTACTAAAGGCAAATCCACTCTGCACTACAAGTTCATGGCAAGTGCACTTGGAAGTGCAGTTGCTGAAGAACTAAGGGAAAGATCTGAAATGAGGGGGGGGGGGGGGGGGAGCTCTGCTGATTTTATCCTCCAATCATGTGCAAGCTAAAAATGCTGTTTTTTTAATTTTCCTTGCATGTCGCCCTCAGTTCTACAGCGACTGCACTTCCAAGCGCACTTGCAGTGCAAAGTGGATTTGCCTTTAGTAAATAACCCCCAAAGTCACAGTAACCATGAGATAAAAACAAAGTTCAGGAATATTCCTTTATCCCATTGTTTTGCAAATCTATGTACTGTATGATTGAATCGGTTCTGATGTCGCTGTTTTACTTACCTGACAGCTTATTATTCTAAATAGGAAACCTTCATTTTGTTTGCAAATATTAAAGATTCTAAACTACCAACAAGAATAAGTCCTTACATTTAAAGAGCGCCTGTCATTTCAGATCCATCATGGCAGCGCCCATTAGTGGGCATCCACTCACCTGCTGCCGCCACATCCCTCACCAGCCGTCCCATTAAAGTGAATGGGACTGTCGGTGAGTCAACAACGGGTCAGAGGAGGAGCCGATGCGGGACAGAGATGACAGTTGCTCTTTAAAAATTATGGATTTAAATCAAGCTATTTTACTAATGATTTAAATCAAATCCACCCTGACGGCAACTGTGCTCAACTTAGATAAAGCACTCAACTGACTTTAATCTAAATGTTAAAAAAAAAAAAAACGAGCTAACTTGGGCCATTAGGAAAAGGAGGTAAGTAGAGGGTCTTTAGAAAGCTCCACAGCCGGTACACAGATTTTTTTCCATAACATGCAGTAAACAAGTGTCTGGTGTAGTAAGGAGGGGTTTGGGTTCCTGGAATGAGAACTGGGCCGACTTCTCAGTCGGTCACCAGTACTATAGAAGGGACGGACTGCACCTCAATGAGGAGGGTGCAGATCAACTGGGAGTGAAGATGGCCAAAAAGTTAGAGGGGTTTTTAACCACTTGCCTACCGGGCACTTACACCCCCTTCCTGCCCAGGCCATTTTTCAGCTTTCAGCGCTGTTGCACTTTGAATGACAATTACGCGGTCATGCTACACTGTACTCAGATGAAATTGTTGTCATTTTCTTCACACAAATAGAGCTTTATTTTGGTGGTATTTAATCACTGCTGTGTTATTTTTTACCCAAAATTTTGAAAAAAAATTTTTTTTACTTAGTTTCTGTCAGTAAATTTTGTAAATAAGTAATTTTACTCCTTCATTGATGTGTGCTGATGAGGTGGCACTGATAGGCTGAACTGGTGGACATTGATTAGGCGGCACTGATGAGGAGGCACTAATATGCCACACTTATGGGCGACACTGATGGGCATTGATGGACAGCACTGATAGGCGGCACTGATAGCCAGCACTGACTGGCATCACTAATGGGCACTGATTGTTGGCAATGGTGGGCACTGATTGGTGACACCGTTGGCACTATAATGTAATCAGGGCACTGATGATCAGTCCCCTGCGAGAAGATGCCGCCAATTAGCTCTCCTCGCCACATACTCTGTCAGTGTGAGGCGAGGAGCGCCAATTACCGGTATCTCTATGTTTACATGTGACCGGCTGTTGGACACAGCCGATCACATGGTTAAAGAGCCGCAGCTCTTTACAGAGATCGGGGTCGCGCCGCGTCCTAGCAACACTGCGCTATTTGCCGCACGGCGTGTACGAGAGCGGCTGTTCTGGGACGTCATTATAGGACGTCATCCTAGAACGAGAGCCGCACTGCCCCACTGTCATTTGACCTGAGATAGTCAGCGCGGAACATATTCCAGAGGGTAGCATTGGGGGCATTAGTGGTAGGTTGACTAACGCACATAAACCCGCGGCAAGTATAGTAGCAAGTCCTAGTTGCAATTTTGGAACACCCAATAATAGGATAATATGCGACCAGTCTACACTACGTGGCATGTTCACCAATGCCAGGAGCCTGGCGGACAAGATGGGTGAACTAGAGATACTGTTGCACGAGGAGGATTTGGATTTTGTGGGAATTTCAAAGACCTGGTTCAACAGCTCTCATGATTGGCTGGCAACCATTTAAGGGTATTCCCTTTATTTCAGGGATAGAGAGGGTAAAAAAGAGGGAGGGGTAAGTCTGTATACCAAGAATAATGTACAAGTGAATGTGAGAGATGACACCACTAAGGGAGCTAGAGAGGAGGTGGAATCCTTATGGGTAGAGCTCCAAAAGGGATGAAGCTAAGGGGAAAATAATACTGGGAGTATGCTATAGGCCCCCTAACCTGAGGGAGGAAGGGGAGACGGATCTCCTATCACAAATTGGATTAGCAGCAAGGATGGGAGGTCTTATCATAATGGGGGATTTTAATTATCCAGACATAGACTAGGCGGAGGGAACCGCACATTCATCTAAGGCTTGCCAGTTCCTAAATGTCTTGAAAGACAACTTCATGGTTCAGATGGTAGACGCACCAACTAGAAACAAAGCGTTACTAGACCTACTGATTACCAACAATCCATTGGGGCTGATATAAAAGTTTGGTATGCTTGGCCTCAAGCCAGAAGGAATCCTCTAGGACCACCTGGCTTCCCAGTCCTATCGTAGGCCATCCATGTGACTTCCTTATTTCAGCATCCTCATCCGTTCTCTTTTTAGGAGACTGTACTTTTTCAGGTATGTTCATGTATTCATAATACCTTTTTTTCTAATATGTGTTTTTTAATGTGATCAAATTATATATTTTCAATCAAAATACAAGACCATTCCTCTTTCCTATTTGGAATAATAGTGGCAAGTCAGTTTTCTCCCTTTTTTATCTTTTTCCTGTTTTTGCTCAAAGGGACCACAGTCACTGAAACCAGAGTCAGTTGTCATAAGAGCTAAACATGAAGGCATTTTTATGCAATGGCGACAAGTGTTCCAGGAAAAACGATTGGGAATTCCCCTCACTTTGGTGAGATTTCCTATAACTTTCTGTTGCATCCCCAGAACAGGAAGTGAAGGAATTTCTTCCCAACTAACAGCAAAAATATCCTGAACTGGATTTAACCCTTCCCTAATCTATCCAAAACTAAAAAATAATTAAACAAAAACCACACACTTACCCTTATATACACTTTAACCCTTTTGAGCCGTTTTTCGTAAACGTTAACATGCACGTTTTTTAGGACTGAAGATTACTTAACCACTTCCTGATCGGCTACTGTACATACACGGCGGCAGGACAGCTCTCCTGCGCGAATCGCCGTGTATGTGTGTGTAAATATAATATATATATATATATATATATATATATATATATATATATATATATATATATATATAGCGGCTCCTTAAAGAGCCATAGCGGGCACGCCAGCTGCCCGGCGGGAGACCCGATGTGCATGGCAGGCGCGATCGCCACCAGCCACCTGCAATCGCGGGCATGAGACCGAGGTTTGTGTGTGTAAACACATAAATCCCTGTTCTGACAGGGGAGGAGAAACAGATTGGTCTGTTTTTACTAAGTAGGAACGATCTGGCTCCTCCTCTAGTCAGTCAATTCCCCTCAGTTACTAACCCCTTGATCGCCCCCTAGTGTTAACCCCTTCCCTGCCAGTGACATTTATACAGTAAATCAGTGGCTATTTTTAGCTCTGATCGCTTTATAAAATGTCACTGGTCCCAAGAAAAAAAAATAAAATAAAAGTGTCAAAAGTGTCCGATCTGTCCGCCACAATGTCGCAGTCCCGATAAAAATTGCGGATCGCCATTACTTGTAAAAAAAAATAATAATTAAAAAAATGCCATAAATCTATCCCCTATTTTGTAGACGCTATAAGTTTTGCGCCAACTTATCAATATACGCTTATTGCAATTTTTTATTACCAAAAACATGTAGAAGAATACATATCGGCCTAAACTGATGAAGAAATTTGTTTATTTTCTTTTTTAAATTGGGATACTTATTATAGCAAAAAGTAAAAAAAATTGTGTTATTTTCAAAATTGTCGCTCTTCTTTTGTTTATAGCACAAAAAATAAAAACCGGAGGAGGTGATCAAATGCCACCAAAAGAAAGCTCTATTTGTGGGGGGGGGGGGGGGCGGATGTAAATTTTGTTTGGGTACAACGTCGCACGACCGCGCAATTGTCAATTGAAGCGACACAGTGCTGTATCGCAAAAAAATGGCCTGGTCAGGAAGGGGGAAATTCTTCTGGGGCTGAAGTGGTTAAAAAAGCGTTATTAAACCCAGGACACTGCATTCACTGGTCTCCCACAGTACACATAACATGGAAATGCAATTATTTTAGTAAGTATAAACTGATAAATATACTTTTTCTCATCAGCAGTATATAGCAGTCTTGTGATCTATCAGTGTCTGGCTGAGCCCGGTTAAAGCTTGTAGGAGGAGTTTTCATTCTCCTCTGACTGTCCAATGAGGCTGCAGGATCCCTGACCCTCTGTCCGGACAGTGCTGATTGGCCCTGTGCTGATCACATGCAATTTTTTTTTTTTTGAAGGGGGGGGGGGGAGCGGGCACCAGGTGCCCTTCTCTGCTTGGATCCCCTAGGTGATATGAGTGGAAGTCTGCCTCCCTCTCTCAAGTCTCAGAAGACTGTGGGAACATGTGAAAAAACACAGCATGGCTTGTGCATGCAGTATATTCCCACATGGAGTCACAGCCGGCTTCCCAGAATAAAGATGATGGCACCGGGAACCTAAAGACTGTTGAAGAACTGGCCCGAGTGAGGATGGCGCTAGATCTTTGGACAGGTAAGTGTCCTTTTACTAAAAGTCAGCAGTTACAGTAATTGTAGCTGCTGATGTTTGAATTTGTTATTGGGTTGAAGATCATCTTTAATTAAAAAGAAAAAAAACAAAATAAAAAAAAAAAAAAACACACCAAATTTTACACTATTGACATAGCAATAATGAACACACCATCGGCACTATCTTTTGTAGCATTGAGAGGTCAAACCCAAAGACACTGTATCCACAATAAAACAAAATGCCAAAAAAAAAAAAAAAAAAAAAGTACAGTATCAAAATATCGAATTCCCAATAATCTATTCTATATAAACCAAAACAAACACAAATTGTAATCGCATCCAAAAAGGACAAAAATAAAAAAAAAAAAATGGGGTTGATTTACTAAAGGCAAATTGACTCTGCACTTTGCAAAGTGCAGTTGCTCCAGAGCTTAGTAAATAAGCAGAAGCTCTGCTGACTTTCATCATCCAATCATGCGCAAGCAAAAATGCAATTTTTTTTATTTTCCTTGCATGCGATTGAGTATTCTTTGTAAAGTGAAGCTTTACTGTCTTTACTAAGCTCTGGCGCAAATGCGCTTGCAGAGTGCAAATGCACTGTCTAGTTGCCTTTAGTAAATCAACCCCAATATATTGTACAAGTGGTACAGAACACTAGAAAAAGCAATAAAAAAAAAAAAAAAAAAAAAGAAAAGTAAACAAATGGCCAATAATTGCTATCCCTCCTCCATCACAGCCTATACAGTAAAATCTGACTTTGGCTGAAAAGACGATCCTGGCATTGTACAGAGCAGCAGTGACTGGTCTTTATTACAGGAAGAAAGTCATTTCTGTATGTGTCCCCATTGGGGAGATTTTCTATCCACTTCCTGCCCACCATGGCATCCAAAAAATAAACAGGTAGGAGCAGTAGTCACCTGGACAGAAAAAGAAATGGAGAAAGAAACAAAAAAAAACAAAAAAAAAAAAAAACCACCACCCATCCCATCCCTTGAAAAAGCTGGTACTACTACAAAAAGGTGGGGGGGGGGGGGGGGGGGGGGTGGACAATCTGCCATGATTAAGGACCCCCCCCCCCCCCCCCCGGTGGTGTTCTGTTTGTTATGCGGGTGTATGTAACTCAGCACAAGGCTTTAGTGATCCTCCATCAGGCAGACTGTAGAGTCAGTACAGAGCGTGGAACTAATTTTATCCTGATCTGCAGACGGAGGAGTGCATTAGAGGAGGGACGCATTCTCGATCCAGCTGGACCTGGGAGCGTTGGCAATCTGCCTGCATCCAGAGGCGCTCATCTGTCCCTAGCTGTATGTAACCACTGGATGTTCGGATACATACACACAGCCCCGGTTTTGGCTTTGTACAGCACCCCCTGAATGCAACTGTCCACAAAAACATGTGAATGAGGCCTCATATTATGGACACACACAATCCCCAGGTGGACAGAGGTGGCAATTATGGCCTGGAGGTCTTACTGTATCCAAGACACACAAGTCGGGAAGGGGGGGGGGGGGGGGGGAGAAGTCAGGACACCAGTCTCCAACTATTACCAAAACATCACATCTGGGTGGAGTGATCCTTTAAGTGTCATAAGCTAGTGCCAGGAGATACAGTTGTGTTCAAAAGTTTACACACCCTGGAATGTTTGGTACAGACACAGAAGGTGGCAATTAAAAAGGTTAATTTCCCACATTTGTAGCTTTTTAAATCACAATTAGTGTCTGTGTATAAATAGTCAAGGAGTTTGCTGGCTCTCACATGGATGCACTAAGCAGACTAGACACTGAGCCATGAGGAGGTAGAAAAGAACAGTCAAAATACCTGCATAACAAGGTAACAAAACTTTACAAAGATTGAAGTTTTGAATATGCCAGTCAGTACTGTTTAATCACTTAAGAAGTGGAAAATACAGGGTCTTTTGAGACCAAGCCATGGTCAGATAGACCAAGAAAGATTGCAGCCACAACTGGTGGAAGAATTGCCCAGAATACAAAGAAAAACACACAGGTAACCACAGGAGAAATACAGGCTGCTCTCCAAAAAAAAAAGACAGTGTGGTTGTTTTTAAAGGAGCACAATTTAACTACACTTGAGCAAAAAAGAGCTGCATGGTTGAGCTGCCAAAAGGAAGCCTTTACTGAGCAAATGCCACAAAAAAGCCCAATGAGGCATGTCAAGGTGTTGTTGGCCATATTGTAACCAGGCTTTTTTGTGGAACTTGTACAGTAAAGGCTTCTTTTTGGCAACTTGACCATGCAGCCCCCCCCCCCCCCATGTATCATCGTATTTTGCTCCTTAAAAACAACCACACCATCTTTTTCCAGAGAAGCTTGTATTTCTCCTGAGGTTACCTGTGGGTTTTTCTATGTATTCTGGGCAATTCCTGTGGCAGTTGTGGCTGAAATGTTTCTTGATCTACCTGACCTTGGCTTGGTATCGAGATCCCTAAATTTTCCACTTCTTATTAAGTGATTGAACAGTACTGACTGGCATATTCAAGGCTTTGAATATTTTTTTATATCCTTTTCCATCTCTAAAGTTTAATTACCTTGTTACACAGGTCTTTTGACTGTTCTTTTCTACCTCCTCATGGCTCAGTGTCTAGCCTTTTTAGTGCATCCATGTGAGAGCTAACAAACCCATTAACTATTTATACACAGACACGAATTGTGATTTATAAAGCCACAAATGTGGGAAATTAACCTTTAATTGCCATTTTACCCTGTGTGCCACCTTCTGTGTCTGTACCAAGGCCAAACATTCCAGGGTGTGTAAACTTTTCATCGGGGCCATTTGGGTGATTTCTGTTATCATTATGATTTTAAAAAAATCTATGTGATAACTATGTGATAATAAATTACTTCATGCGCATGCTATCCTTAAATTAAAAAAAAAAAATTTTTGGCATGATCAGTCATGTTTTCAATATTAATGCCAAAATTTCACAATTTGTAACAGGGTATGAATACTTTTTCAAGGCACTGTAGCTGTGACTGGCCACAGCTATCACATAGTACAGGTGCGATTTGATTTGTTTGGCCTTGTCTGTAACATGTGATCCCTGTGACCGATCACAGAGATCATAATAGCACACAATGAATGAAAGCCGTTCAGCGTATACATTTGACATTTGATCGCCGATTGGTCACATAGATCACATTGTACCGGGGCCAGCCTGCTACACCAATCTGTCCTCCGCTAGAGTAAGCAGGAGGCGTGCAATTGGGAGGACGTCATAGGACTATAGGCCGGACGGGAGCTCCCCAACACCCCCTCATAAACTGCAATGGCAGTGGACGGTGGTGTTCATGTGGTACAACCGCAGCAAATATTATCCGTCAAGTCGTACTCAATGGACAGCAATCCCACCGAACGTGACCCATTCAATCGAAGGAGGAATCGCCACGAAGGTAGGCCTTTGTGCGACAATTGTGGGGTTATAACAAGCAGTGAGGAGGAACGCAGATCACTTTTCAGGAGGAACAGCTTTTTAGAAGCAAGTCTAAAGAACAAAGCAGGCAGCTGGCATCTGAATAACAGTCCAGGCCACTGCCATTCCAGCCACTGGGACACTACAAGTCCCAGCACACCCTGCTTACCTCTGAACACTGCATGAGGCACGGGTGAGTGAAGGTAAACTGGAATTCCTGTAATACAAAGCCATCCCTGACACTGCACTGTGCCCGGGAGCAGCTGGGGGGACTAGGGGGGGGGGGGGGGGGGAACAGAGGCCTCGAAAAGTACCCTTCACTCCCCACCACAGAAACCGATATCTGGCAGCCAAGTCAATACATTCACAACTAGTAATAACACTGTGGCACACGGTGCCTCGCGCCTCATCATAGAACTAGTTACTAATAAAATCACAGGATAAAATATATATACTCGAGAGGTCAAAGTGCAATTTGTTCTTTCCAGCCCTGATGGGTTAAACATTGAATCCAGCAAACATGACGAGACACCAGGACCCAGGTCTGCCCAACACCCATTCCCCACAAAGGACCTGTACACCCACACAATGGAGGCCACATGGTAATATGTATGTAACATGCTTTGTTACATATCTCACTGCTGCTTCTGCAAGCCTCTTTGCAGCCACTTCCTTTTTACCCGCACCCTAGCGAAGGCTGCATGGCATTTCTCACAGCAAGTTTAGCGATAGTGACAAGAGCGGACCCATGCCTGTGTGCTGAAGCGGCCACTTCTAGTTTCCATCGAAGGCCCAGGTGAGAGAGAGTGACAAAGCAGAATAATAACTGGGAGATGGGGACACAGCGTTGTCACCGGGCCCAGATCTAGAGGGGTGCTGGGGTGGGCTGTGCCCTCCCAGATTTGATCAATGCCGCCCAGGGCTCTATGAGTGCATCCACTGATCCATGAGGCACTCCAATAGGGACAGTTGATGTAAAAGGGGGGCTCTAATGGGAACAGTTGATGTAAAAGGGGGGCTCTAATGGTGACAGTTGATGTAAGGGGGGCTCTGATGCGGACAGTTGATGTAAGGGGGGCTCTGATGCGGACAGTTGATGTAAGGGGGGCTCTGATGCGGACAGTTGATGTAAGGGGGGCTCTGATGCGGACAGTTGATGTAAGGGGGGCTCTGATGCAGACAGTTGATGTAAGGGGGGCTCTGATGCAGACAGTTGATGTAAGGGGGGCTCTGATGCAGACAGTTGATGTAAGGGGGGCTCTGATGCAGACAGTTGATGTAAGGGGGGCTCTGATGCAGACAGTTGATGTAAGGGGGGCTCTGATGCAGACAGTTGATGTAAGGGGGGCTCTGATGCAGACAGTTGATGTAAGGGGGGCTCTGATGCAGACAGTTGATGTAAGGGGGGCTCTGATGCAGACAGTTGATGTAAGGGGGGCTCTGATGCAGACAGTTGATGTAAGGGGGGCTCTGATGCAGACAGTTGATGTAAGGGGGGCTCTGATGCAGACAGTTGATGTAAGGGGGGCTCTGATGCAGACAGTTGATGTAAGGGGGGCTCTGATGCAGACAGTTGATGTAAGGGGGGCTCTGATGCAGACAGTTGATGTAAGGGGGGCTCTGATGCAGACAGTTGATGTAAGGGGGGCTCTGATGCAGACAGTTGATGTAAGGGGGGCTCTGATGCAGACAGTTGATGTAAGGGGGGCTCTGATGCAGACAGTTGATGTAAGGGGGGCTCTGATGCAGACAGTTGATGTAAGGGGGGCTCTGATGCAGACAGTTGATGTAAGGGGGGCTCTGATGCAGACAGTTGATGTAAGGGGGGCTCTGATGCAGACAGTTGATGTAAGGGGGGCTCTGATGCAGACAGTTGATGTAAGGGGGGCTCTGATGCAGACAGTTGATGTAAGGGGGGCTCTGATGCAGACAGTTGATGTAAGGGGGGCTCTGATGCAGACAGTTGATGTAAGGGGGGCTCTGATGCAGACAGTTGATGTAAGGGGGGCTCTGATGCAGACAGTTGATGTAAGGGGGGCTCTGATGCAGACAGTTGATGTAAGGGGGGCTCTGATGCAGACAGTTGATGTAAGGGGGGCTCTGATGCAGACAGTTGATGTAAGGGGGGCTCTGATGCAGACAGTTGATGTAAGGGGGGCTCTGATGCAGACAGTTGATGTAAGGGGGGCTCTGATGCAGACAGTTGATGTAAGGGGGGCTCTGATGCAGACAGTTGATGTAAGGGGGGCTCTGATGCAGACAGTTGATGTAAGGGGGGCTCTGATGCAGACAGTTGATGTAAGGGGGGCTCTGATGCAGACAGTTGATGTAAGGGGGGCTCTGATGCAGACAGTTGATGTAAGGGGGGCTCTGATGCAGACAGTTGATGTAAGGGGGGCTCTGATGCAGACAGTTGATGTAAGGGGGGCTCTGATGCAGACAGTTGATGTAAGGGGGGCTCTGATGCAGACAGTTGATGTAAGGGGGGCTCTGATGCAGACAGTTGATGTAAGGGGGGCTCTGATGCAGACAGTTGATGTAAGGGGGGCTCTGATGCAGACAGTTGATGTAAGGGGGGCTCTGATGCAGACAGTTGATGTAAGGGGGGCTCTGATGCAGACAGTTGATGTAAGGGGGGCTCTGATGCAGACAGTTGATGTAAGGGGGGGCTCTGATGCAGACAGTTGATGTAAGGGGGGCTCTGATGCAGACAGTTGATGTAAGGGGGGCTCTGATGCAGACAGTTGATGTAAGGGGGGCTCTGATGCAGACAGTTGATGTAAGGGGGGCTCTGATGCAGACAGTTGATGTAAGGGGGGCTCTGATGCAGACAGTTGATGTAAGGGGGGCTCTGATGCAGACAGTTGATGTAAGGGGGGCTCTGATGCAGACAGATGATGTAAGGGGGGCTCTGATGCAGACAGTTGATGTAAGGGGGGCTCTGATGCAGACAGTTGATGTAAGGGGGGCTCTGATGCAGACAGTTGATGTAAGGGGGGCTCTGATGCAGACAGTTGATGTAAGGGGGGCTCTGATGCAGACAGTTGATGTAAGGGGGGCTCTGATGCAGACAGTTGATGTAAGGGGGGCTCTGATGCAGACAGTTGATGTAAGGGGGGCTCTGATGCAGACAGTTGATGTAAGGGGGCTCTGATGCAGACAGTTGATGTAAGGGGGGCTCTGATGCAGACAGTTGATGTAAGGGGGCTCTGATGCAGACAGTTGATGTAAGGGGGGCTCTGATGCAGACAGTTGATGTAAGGGGGGCTCTGATGCAGACAGTTGATGTAAGGGGGGCTCTGATGCAGACAGTTGATGTAAGGGGGGCTCTGATGCAGACAGTTGATGTAAGGGGGGCTCTGATGCAGACAGTTGATGTAAGGGGGGGGCTCTGATGCGGACAGTTGATGTAAGGGGGGGCTCTGATGCAGACAGTTGATGTAAGGGGGGGGGCTCTGATGCAGACAGTTGTTGTAAGGGGGGGCTCTGATGCAGACAGTGGATATCAGGAGGCACAGAGTTTAAGAATCCTAAACTAATGACAGCCTAATACATCCTTGTTTTTCCTGTTCACCTCGGCACTGCCTGTCAGGCGTCATTTCAGGGTCATGACTCGCGGTACAGAAGCGTGCTGAATGGACAGGGAATACTGCTTCCCAGCATCTCTGCCACACTCATTATGCCCTTTGACTTTTTATAATGCATCCCCAGACCAGATGGTGGCAGTTGATGTAAGAGGGGGGCTCTGATGGGGGCAGTTAATGTTAGAGGGGGGCAGTTAATGTTAGAGGGGGGCTCTGATGGGGTAATTGACGTAAGGGGGGGGGGGGGGGTACTCAAAAAATGGAACGGGCAGCACAAAAAAAAAAAAGAAAAGTAGATGGTGTTCGTGTTCAGAAAAAAATAAAGTGTACTCCCTACACCCACCCCCTGATCACCACTGTACTTACCTCTGGTGGGTAATATACAGTCAGTGCCCATGCAGCCAGTGTAGCGGTCTCTTTATCTTTTGTCTGAACTGTGTTTATAAACAATGTTACTTTGTATCTCTCTATTTCTCGTCTGAACAGCATTTATAGAGAGATACCCAGTAACATTGCTTATAAGCACTGTTCAGGCGTGGGATAGAGAAATACAAAGTAACCCAAATTGACCTGAGCCAAATGTTCCATCCCCTGGAATGTTTGTCCTTGGTACAGACACAGAAGGGAACACACACAGGTTATAAATGGCAATTAAAAGGGTAATTTTCCACATCTGTGTTTTTTTTTTTTTGCAATTAGTGTCTGTGTAGAATAGTCAATGAGTTTGTTAGCTCTCACATGGATGCACTGGGCAGGCTAGACACTGAGCCAAGGGGAGAAAAGAACTGCCAAACGACTTGCGTAACAAGGTAATGTAACTTCATAAAGATGGAAAAGGATATACTTGATGTGATTGTAGCCATATTAGTGCAATTGTGACAGAGAAAATTGAGTACTGTCCGTGATACTTTTTTTTTTAATTTGCACTAACATACAATTTTTCAGGACAAGCTTTCGGGATATGTCCCCTTCTTCTACTGCTTGGACCTTGAAGAAGGGGACATACCCCGAAAGCTTGTCCTGAAAAATTGTATGTTAGTGCAAATAAAAAAAAAGTATCACGAAAAGAATATAAAAAGAGATCCAAAGCCTTGAATATGCCAGTCAGTACTGTTCAATCACTTATTAAAAAGTGGAAAATTTGGGGATCTCAATACCAGGCCAAGGTCTGGTAGATTAAGATTGCAGCCACAACTGCCAGAAGAACTGTTCGGAATGCAATGAAAAACCCACAGGTAACCTCAGGAGAAATACAGGCTGCTCTGGAAAAAGATGGTGAGGTCGTTTGAAGGAGCACAATACAATGATACGTGAACAAAAATGCCAAGAAAAAAGCCTTTACTGCGCCAATGCCATAAAACAGCCCAGTAACACTATGCTCAACAATACCTTGGCATGCCTCACGGCTTCCAGCACACTGTAATCTGGAGTGAGGAGACCAAAATAGAACTTTATGGTCAACCATGGAGAAGGACCAACAATGACTATAGTGACAAGAATACCATCCCTACTGTGAAGCATGGTGGAGGCTCACTGATGTTTTTGGGGGGTGTGAAGAAATGGGGAAACTTGTGAAAAAAAAAAAAAAAAAATCGATGGCAAGATGATTGCAGCATATTATCAGAAAATACTGACAGACAATTTGCATTCTTCTGCATGAAAGCTGTGCTTGGGATGCTTTGGATTTTCCAGCCCCACAATGACAATAAGCACAAGGTCAAGTTGACCCTCCAGTGGTTACAGCAGAAATAGATGAAGGCTCTGGAGTGGCCATCACAGTCTCCCGACCCCAATATCTTCGAGCCACTCTGGGAAGATCTCAAACATGCAGTTCATGCAAGACGACCAAAGACTTTGCATGGCTTGGAGGCATTTAGCCAAGATGAAGGACATCTCTACTACCTGCAAGAATTTGGGGCCTCGGACAATTATTACAAAAATTGCACACTGTTATTGATGCTTAAGGGGGCAATACACAGAACTAAGGGGATGCAGAGTTTTGAACAGGGGGCATTTCATGGGTTTACTTGTTGCCATGTTTTGTGTTATGATTGTGCTGTTCTGTTATCGCCTACAGTTGAATATGAATTGAAAAATTTATACATACTGCATATTACCAATTCAGGGTATGCAAACTTTTGAACACAACTGTATCTTTCTATCTTGTGTCTGAACAATGTTTATAAACAATGCTACTTTGCATCTCAACCTGAACAATGTTATTTTGCAGCTCTCTCACATCTGAACAGTGTTTATAAACAATGTTTTTGTATTTGTCCCACTTCTGAACAGTGTTACTTTGCATCTCTCTATCCCTCGTCTGAACCGTGTTTATAGAGAGATACAAAAGTAAAAATGTTTATTAAACACTGTTTAAACGTGGGACAGAGAAATACAAAGAAACATAGTTTATACACACTGTTCAGACATGAGAAAGATACAAAGTAACATTATTTGTAAACATTGTTCAGACTAAGATACGAAGTAGCATTGTTTATCTCATGTCTGAATAAGATTTATAAACAATGCTACTCTGCATCTCGCTTTGAACAATGTTTATAGAGACATTAGAGCTGCACGATTTTGGCTAAAATGAGAATCACGATTTCTTTGCTTAGAAGATAGATCACGATTCTCTCACAATTCTCGCGGCGTAACATCATCTTTTACATTAAAACCAAAAAAAATGGGATAAATTTACTGTTTTTTATTTATTTTTTTATTCATTGAAGTGTTTTTTTTTCCCAAAAAATTGCATTTGAAAGACCGCTGGGCAAATACAGCGTGACATCAAATATTGCAGCAATTGCCATTTTATTCCCTAGGGTCTCTGCTAAAATATATATAATGTTTGGGGGTTCCAAGTAATTTTCTAGCAAAAAATACTGATTTTAACTTAAGCAAGAAGTGTCAGAAAAAGATTTAGACTTTAAGTGGTTAAACTTCCTGCATTTACACTTTGTTGAAAACTTGGCAGACTGCCCAGATTATTTATTTACACAGAAGTTTATCCCTTTGATCTAAGAAGGAAGCTTAGTTACAATGTTTCAAGTTAAAGACTTGGCAGACTGCCCAGACACTTTCTTTTGACAGCTGAGTGAGCAGATAAAGTCTCTCCACTTGTTTATATGAAAGAAGCTGCAAAATCTGCAGGAGAGATTGTCAGGGGGGATGAATCGAGATCACGATTCTTTTTTTTTAACGATTAATTGTGCTCTAAGAGACATACAAAGTACCATTGTTGATAAATACTGTCAGGACCATCTTAATATCATCATGGGCCCCTGGGCAAAGTAATGCACTTGGTCCCTACCAGCATGCCCAAATGTATGCACCTACTCTCATAGTTGCTAGAGTTAAACATTTATTTATTCGGTCTTTCGATAAAATTGATTTTAAACAATACAAAAAGCATTCCATAAATCAAAGACTAATCGAATCACAAAGGGCACAGTACAGGGGTGGAGGCAGAAGGGCACAGTACAGGGGGGTCAGGAGGGCACAGTACAGGGGTGGAGGCAGAAAGGCACAGTACAGGGGGATCAGGAGGGCAGAATACTGGGATCAGGAGGGCACAGTACAGGGGTGGAGGCAGAAGGGCACAGTACAGGGGGGTCAGGAGGGCAGAATACTGGGATCAGGAGGGCACACTACAGGGGTGGAGGCAGAAGGGCACAGTACAGGGGGGTCAGGAGGGCACAGTACAGGGGTGGAGGTAGAAAGGCACAGTACAGGGGTATCAGGAGGGCACAGTGCAGGGGTGGAGGCAGAAGGGCACAGTACAGGGGTATCAGGAGAGCACAATACAGGGGTGGAGGCAGAAGGGCACAGTACAGGGGTATCAGGAGGGCACAATACAGGGGTGGAGGCAGAAGGGCACAGTACAGGGGGATCAGGAGGGCAGAATACTGGGATCAGGAGGGCACAGTACAGGGGGGTCAGGAGGGCACAGTACAGGGATGGAGGCAGAAGGGCACACTACAGGGGGATCAGGAGGGCACACTACAGTGGTGGAGGCAGAAGGGCACAGTACAGGGGGGTCAGGAGGGCAGAATACTGGGATCAGGAGGGCACAGTACAGGGGTGGAGGTAGAAGGGCACAGTACAGGGGTATCAGGAGGGCAGAATACTGGGATCAGGAGGGCACAGTACAGGGGTGGAGGCAGAAGGGCACAGTACAGGGGGGTCAGGAGGGCAGAATACTGGGATCAGGAGGGCACACTACAGGGGTGGAGGCAGAAGGGCACAGTACAGGGGGATCAGGAGGGCAGAATACAGGGATCAGGAGGGCGCAGTACAGGTTCCAGGATGCTGCTCAAGACAAGGCCATCCTGGGACAGCTTAGTAAAAAGCATGACTGGCACGACAAATCCTGGGACAGTATGATATAATGCAAGACTATCATGGGGCCCCCCTGCACCTGGGGCCCCTGGGCAGTGCCCAGGGGTGCCCATGCATTAAGACAGCCCTGAATACTGTTCAGACTGAGATAGAGAGACATAATGTAACATTGTTCACATAGGAGGAGAGATATAAGTAACATTGTTATAAACAACGTGCAGACTGGAGATGGAGAGATACAAAGTAACATTGTTTATCAACACTGTTCAAGCATTAGAGATACATGGTGGCATTGTTTCTCTCATGTCTGAACAACGTTTATAAACAAAGCTACTTTGTATCTCAGTCTGAACAATGTTTATAGAGGCATACAACGTAACATTGTTGATACTGTACAGACTGAGATATAGAGACACAACGTAACACTGTTTATAAATAATGCTCAGATAGGAGAAGGAGAGATAGAAGTAACATTGTTATAAACAATGTGCAGACTGGAGATAGAAAGTAACATTGTTACTTTTGTATCTATTCTGCTTTATTATTGACAGATCAAAGGGATTGACTCCCATCTGTGAGTGAGGTCCCTAAAAGAATCCTGACATAAAAAAAACAAAATGTAATATTGTCCCTATTTAACCCTTTATTACTTCTCTGTTACCATAATCGCCCCCAATTCACTCATGATTTTTTTTTAATCTCTGTAACTATTCATATTTATACTTCATTTTTTATTAAAATGTTATTCATTTTTTGTGTGTAGCATTGAAGTCCCGTTTGCACCATGTGCAGCGACTGGCATTTATCTGATCAACAGCAGTCGCCACCGGGCCTGTTCACAGCACAACGCTGCCCTCAGGCGGGTTGGAAAATGCAGATGTGCCGCCATGTTTCCACAATGCACCTGAAGCCGCCATCTGTTTTTTGCACAGCATTGCCATAAAGTTACAAAAAAAAAAAAAAAAAGTGAGCCTTGTGATTTAAAAAAAAAAATAAAAAAAATAAGGGCAATGCGCCCCTTCTCCCCACATCCAGCACACAACAGACACCGGCCAGAACGCTAAAATGATTCCGACATACAGCCAGTTTGAGCGCAAAAAAAATAAATAAAAGAAAAACATTTAAAAAAGGTCCTTTATTTCACTTGTAACTCTGCAATGTTTTTCAGCAGGACCCTCATGTTGGGGGAAGTTCCAAATTCTTACTGCTCTAACAGTAAAGAAGCCTTTCTGCAATCTAAGCTCAATCCCTTCACAAGATGATATCACTAAAAGGAAGCCTTGCTTGCCCTAAACAATATCTGTGTTATTTTGTTTTAGCCATGTATATGTGTGTGAGCCGCTCAGGCGGTATGACAGGGATATGCAATTAGCGGACCTCCAGCTGATGCAGAACTACAAGTCCCATGAGGCATAGCAAGACTGACAGCCACAAGCATGACACCCAGAGGCAGAGGCATGATGGGACTTGTAGTTTTGCAACAGCTGGAGGTCTGCTAATTGCATATCCCTGCTGTATGAGAATGAGTGAGCTCTGGTGGGCGGAGTGAAATGTGCAGGGGGTGTGGCCTGGCAGAGGGCGGGGCTCCAGGCTGAGACTGCCATTCACTGTCACACAGCAGCAGGCTTTGACTTGATGTGCGGCTCCCGAGACACCTATCACTCTCTACCATGTCACATACACTCCCTGGCCACTTTATTAGGTACACCTGTTCAATTGCTTGGTAACAAAATTAGCTAATCAGCCAATCACATGGCAGCAACACAAGGCATTTAGGCATCTAGACACGGTGAAGATGACTTGCTGAAGTTCAAACCGAGTATCAGAATGGGGGGAAGAAAAGGGGATTTAAGTGACTTTGAACCTGTCATGGGTTGTGGTGCCAGACGGGCTGATCTGAGTATTTTAAAAACTGCTGATCTACTGGGTTTTTCCCACACAACCATCTCTCGGGTTTACAGAGAATGGTCCGAAAAAGAGAAAATATCCAGTGAGCGGCAGTTGTGTGGAGGAAAATGCCTTGATGTCAGAGGAGAATGGGGCAGACTGGTTCCAGGTGACAGAAGAGACAACAGGAACTCAGATAACCCCTCATTACATCCAAGGTATGCAGAATACCATCTCTGAACACACAGGATTGGTCCCCCAGGGTTCTGTGCTGGGACCAATCCTATTTAATTTGTTCATGAACGACCTGGAGGATGGGATAAACAGTTCAATCTCTGTATTTGCAGACGATACTAAGCCAAGCAGGGCAATAAACTTCTCCACAGGACGTGGAAACCTTGCAAAAAGACCTGAACAAATTAATGGGGTGGCGACTACATGGCAAATGAGGTTCAATGTAGAAAAATGTAAAATAATGTATTTGGGTGGCAAAAATATGAATGCAATCTATACACTGGGGGGGAGAACCTCTGGGGGGAATCTAGGATGGAGAAGGACTTGGGGGTCCTAGTAGATGATAGGCTCAGCAATGGCATGCAATGCTAACAAAGCAAACAGAATATTGGCATTAAAAAGGGGATCAACTGCAGAGATAAAACGATAATTCTCCCGCTCTACAAGACTCTGGTCCGGCCGCACCTAGAGTATGCTGTACAGTTCTGGGCACCAGTCCTCAGGAAGGATGTACTGGAAATGGAGCGAGTACAAAGAAGGGCAACAAAGCTAATAAAGAGTCTGGAGGATCTTAGTTATGAGGAAAGGTTGTGAGCACTGAACTTATTCTCTCTGGAGAAGAGACGCTTGAGAGGGGATATGATTTCAATTTATAAATACCGTACTGGTGACCCCACAATAGGGATAAAACTTTTTTGTGGAAGGGATTTTAACCACTAGGCGTCCGCGCTATAGCCGAAAGATGGCTACAGCGTGGACTTCCTCCTGTTTACTTCCGCATTGCGCGCTCCCGCATCGCGGAAGTTTTGTGCTGGCCGTGTCCCTCGGACACAGCCAGTCACAGATCACCGTAAACGGCCAATGACAGCGGCTGTTTACAGTGCGATCGGCGGTGCCAATGGGAGAGGATCTCATATGTAAACATATGAGATCATCTCTCATCGCCGGCTCTCCCTCCTCACACAGAGACAGCGTGTGAGGAGGGAGAACGAACCGCTGCGGCGGTAAGTGTAAAAAAAAAGAAAACGAAAAAAAAAGTGTCACACTGTTATCTGCCCCTGCCATCTGTCCCCAGTGCCATCTGTCCCCAGTGCCACGTATAAGTGCCATCTGTCATCAGTGCCACCTGTCAGTGTCACGTGCCACCTGTAATCAGTGTTATCAGTGCCACGCATTAGTGCCATCTGTCATCAGTGCCACGCATTAGTGCCATCTGTCATCAGTGCCACGCATTAGTGCCATCTGTCATCAGCGCCACATGTCATCAGCGCCACATGTCGTCAGTGCCACATATTAGTGCCACGTATTAGTGCCATCTGTCATCAGTGCCACGTATTAGTGCCATCTGTCATCAGTGCCACGTATTAGTGCCATCTGTCATCAGTGCCACGTATTAGTGCCATCTGTCATCAGTGCCACGTATTAGTGCCATCTGTCATCAGTGCCACGTATTAGTGCCATCTGTCATCAGTGCCACGTATTAGTGCCATCTGTCATCAGTGCCATCTGTAATCAGTGTCATGTATTAGTGCCACGTATTAGTGCCATCTGTCATCAGTGCCACGTATTAGTGCCATCTGTCATCAGTGCCACGTATTAGTGCCATCTGTCATCAGTGCCACGTATTAGTGCCATCTGTCATCAGTGCCACGTATTAGTGCCATCTGTCATCAGTGCCACGTATTAGTGCCATCTGTCATCAGTGCCACATCAGTGTCAGTGCCACGTGTCATTGTCCTGGTTCTCCAGGGCCTTCAAAAGTGTAATAGGTAGTCAACAAATTAGATGTGTAATTTATGCTCCTAGAACACGTGACAGCGCTCCCTACATGTTGGGTCTCTGTATGTGGCCAGGCAGTGAAAAAGTCACACATGTGGTATCGTAATACTCAGGAGGAGTAGCAGAATGTATTTTGGGGTGTTATTTGTGGTATACACATGCCATGTGAGAGAAATAACCTATTACAATGACAATTTTGTGGGGGGGGGGGGGGGATCTTCATTTTGCAAAGAATTGTGGGGAAAAAATGACATAAAAAAACTCACCATGCATCTTACTAAATACCTTGGAATGTCTACTTTCTAAAAAGGGGTCATTTGTACTTTCCTGACTTGTCCGGGTCGCAAGAAATGAGATAGGCCACCAGTACATCAGGTGTGATCAATTTTTTATGATTTGCACCACAACTTGTGGACTCTATAACTTTCACAAAGACCAAATAATATCCACTAATTTGGGTTATTTTTACCAAAGATATGCAGCAGTATAAATTGTGGCCAAAATTTATGAAGAAAAATTACTAATTTGCAAAATTTTAATCACAGAAACAAAGAAAAATGTGTTTTTTTTCAAAATTTGCGGTCTTTTTTCATTTATAGCGCAAAAAATAAAAAACCCAGAGGTGATCAAATACCACCAAAATAGAGCTCTATTTGTATGAAAAAAAGGACAAAAAAATCATTTGGGTACAATATTACATGACTGAGTAATTGTCATTCAAAGTGTGAGAGCGCTGAAAGCTGAAAATTGGTCTGGTCACGAGGGGCGTTTAAGTGCCCAGTTGTCAATTGGTTAACAAGACTGGTGGCCACTCATTAATATTAGAAGAAAAGAGGTTTAACCTTAAACTACGTAGACCAGGGATCCTCAAACTACGGCCCTCCAGCTGTTACGGAACTACACATCCCATGAGGCATTGCAAAACTCTGACATTCACAGACATGACTAGGGCATGATGGGAATTGTAGTTCCTAAACAAGTGGAGGGCCGTAGTTAAAGGACCCTGACGTAGAGGGTTCTTCACTTTAAGAGCGGCAAGGATGTGGAATTCTCTTCCACAGGCGGTGGTCTCAGCGGGGAGCATTGATCGTTTCAAGAAACTATTAGATAATCACCTGAACGACTGCAACATACAGGGATATATACACACACACACACACACAATCATACACACAAGGGAGGGCTTTGACGGCCACCCAATGCCCGTATACGTCTCCAGTGTTCAGAGCGCTCTGCCACAGACAAGTCCCGGTCGGTGGTTATGATTGGCCGTCCAGTGATCCTGCCGGTGTTCTGCCGAGAAAGTTCCGCTCGGCGGATAAGGACCCCGCTCTACTGCGCAGGCGCAGCGCCTGCGCAGTAGGATCCGGCGGAAATAGCCGAAGGTGAATAGGTGAAAATCAGCTGTACACGGCGCCTGTAAGAGGGCCCCTCGCTTCGCTCGCCAGGCTTCGGGCACGGCCTCGCTTCGCTCGGCTCTTTTTATTTCCCCCTCTAGGTCCACTTGGATGGTGCGGAAGGAACCTGGACCCAGGGCGCAGGCGCCGTGTACAGCTGATTGAACATTTTCAGCTTCGGCTATCTCCGGCGGCTGATAGTAGTTCGTGCTGCGCCTGCGCAGTACAGGGGGGGGGGGGTCCTTATCCGCCGAGGGAACTTTCTCGGCAAGACACCGGCTCCCAGTCACATGATCAGGAAGTCTGCCCCGCCCCCTGGCATAAGGGATCTTTAAACTACGGCCCTCCAGCTGTTGCGGAACTACACGTCCCATGAGGCATTGTAAAACTCTGACATTCACAGACATGACTAGGGCATGATGGGAATTGTAGTTCCTAAAGAACTGGAGGGCCGTAGTTAAAGGACATAGTTTGAAGCCCCCTGGGTTAAAGGGTCATGGGGAAGGGGGTTGAGCAATGACAACGTTATGGTGGAATGATCCGGCCCAGAGCAGAGATATGGGGGGGGGGGGGGGGTTGTCTACAGAGGAAGTGGTTAATTTTCTAGGATTCTGAGCCTGATGAAGGGGGTCCCCAAAATGCATAGGAATAAAAGGGGGGTCCCAAAACCCGTCAGTGCATCTAATGAACACAAAGTCAATTCTTGTCAGTTTTTTTTTTTTTTGGGGGGGGGGGGGGCATTTTTACCTTTAAATCTATTGGGCCCCTGGGGGCCAAAGACTCCTGCCCAGCACTGACCCCCATCCCCCCACCTCACAGAAGAGTACCTGTCATCACACAATGGAGGAGGCTGATTGGTCAGCAGGTTAGTGGGTGGAGGGGGGTCCATGGCACCACACAATGGGGGCAGCTGGTCATGTCACCCCCCCTAGGAGGCATGCAAAGCCCCCCTCACCCCCTGCTGCCCCCTGACAGGTCCTCTTTATTTACCTCCCCCCTGAAAGTTCCAGGCAGAGGACAATGACAGGGCACAGTGCCCACAGCCCAGGACCACAGGGGGCCACCGCCTCCTCCCCGCCCCCCGGGGTCCCCCTCTCTACTCACCCCAGAAGAAGAGAAGCCACTGCCCGGAAGGGCCGCCCGCCGCACACTGACACTGGAGGAGCCTGACAGAGGATGCCTGGGCGTGACGTCACCGGAACCGCCCACAACCCGCACCACGTGGAGCCCCAGAAGCACGCCGGGAAGTGTAGTCCTCTGCCCCGGGAGAGTGGGCGGGGCTGTGCTGCAGCGTCAGTAGTGCTGCTGGATGGAGGGATAAGAGCTCTGTGTGTGTGTGATCACATGACCCAGGAGAAGCCTACACTCACCTATTACATTATATATACTGCATATACATAGCTCCCAACTGTCCCTGATTTGGAGCAATGTCCCTCTTTCCTCCTCATTTGTCCCTCATTTTGGTCTGATCCATAGAGTTGTACATAAAATGCACTTTTTATCTTTCAAAAAGTGTTTCCCAGCGCTAAACCTTTTCATCCAAATTCTAAATTGCTGCATTTGTACATTTTAACCACTTATCCCCCGGACCATTTTGCTGGCCAAAGACCGGAGCACTTTCTGCGATTCGGCACTGCGTCGCTTTAACTGACAATTGCGCGGTCGTGCGACGTGGCTCCCAAACAAAACTGACATTTTTATTAATATTTTTTTTTTACTAATAATGGCGGCGATCAGCGATTTTTATCGCGACTGCGACATTATGGTGGACACGTCGGACACTTTTGACACCATTTTGGGACCATTGTCATTTATACAGCAATCAGTGCTATAAAAATGCACTGATTCCTGTGTAAATTACACTGGCAGTGAAGGGGTTAACTACTAGGTGGCAGTGTAGGGGTTAAGTGTGTCCTGGGGGCGTGTTTCTAACTGTGGGGGGGGCGTGGCTATGTGTGACACGTCACTGATCTTTGCTCTGATCACAGGGAGCAGAGATCAGTGACAGTGTCACTAGGCACAACGGGGAGATGCTTGTTTACAATAGCATCTCCCCGTTCTTCCTCCCTGTGAGACGATCGTGGGTATCCCTGCGGCGATCGAGTCCGCGGGACCTGCAATCCGACTCACGGAGCTCCCGCCCGGGGCGCACGCGATGGCACGGCGGCAAATTTAAAGAGACGTACCTGTCCGCCCATTTGCCTGTCCGTGCCATTCTGCCGACGTACATCGGCGTGCGCTGGTCGGGAAGTGGTTAAAAGCCAATATAAAGGAATAGTAGTGGTAAAAAAAAAGCCCTCGTGGATTTAATTAACCATTTTTTTGGTTAATTCTCCTTTAAGGGGGTGTGGCAGGGGATGTGTCCTATGCCTACATACATTTGCTAGTAGGTGTCCCTCATTGCCATCTCAAAATGTTGGGAGGTAGATAGATAGATAGATAGATAGATAGATAGATAGATAGATAGATAGATAGATAGATAGATAGATACCCTGTTTCCCCGAAAATAAGACGTAGCGTGATTGTCGGTGATGGCTGCAATATAAGCCCTACCCCCAAATAAGCCCTACCCTGTTTCCCCAAAAATAAGCCCTACCCTGAAAATAAGACTCACAAGGACTTTAACTAGGGCTTATTTGGGGGGGTAGGGCTACACTGTTCAAACTCTCTATCTATCTATCTATCTATCTGTCTATCTGTCTATCTGTCTGTCTATCTGTCTATCTGTCTGTCTGTCTGTCTATCTAGATATATATATATATATATATATATATATAGAGAGAGAGAGAGAGAGAGCTCAGTAAGTGATCAAAAATGCTATGAAATGTGTCATATTTGTTTACATTCACATTTGGTTAATATGTCACTTTGAGAGCGTATCACCGGCGCACACGTGCTCTGACGGAACAACATCCACAGGCCGTTCCTTCAAAGCTCTGTGCCGCCCATGTGCGGGAGGATGTCATTGCGGCCTGGCCGTTCAAGCGGTCGCAGCCCGCGAGCCTGGAATGAAGACCGGGTGAAGGTTATAAGCCTCTGCAACAGTGACAGCGTGCCGCTGGAGGGCTTAGTTTCAGGGTAAGTATTTCATAATGTGCTAGTATGCATAATAGAGTTTGTTTTTTTTTTTTTGTTTTTTTTTTCAACGTTTACTACCACTTTAATCGCTGAAAAAAATGGCAAACCCCCGTCCCGCAACTTTGAACGGGTCACGTTCAGCAGCGGCGCCACCCTTCAAATGTGACATACCATTTAATTGTTGCCGCTGCACGTGTACAGCCCTAAGCGGCCGTATGCCCTTGTTTAGGTGGGCAGCCAGGAGGCAGTAAAACTGTAGCTCAACTGCCTGCTTTTACCCCATACCCCGTCTGCACGTCTGAAGGAGCCCTTAAAGACAGGTGAGAGATGGGAAGCAAAAGATTCCAGACAACAGAAAAAAAAATAGGAAAAAAAAAACATTTCTATGTTTTTTTCTGATATCCGTTGTGTTTCAGGCTGTGTGTGCCGCATTTTTGGCATTTTTCCATGCTCTCTGCCTCTTGGCCATTTTTGCTTTTTTTTTTTTACAAAACCGCGATGAAGGGAGATTTCACAAATCGGACACCGCAGGGCCAAACCCTAACACTAGAATAGCGGGCAATGCACCTGCCGGTCTCAGGAGGAATGTATAACAGTAAGTACCCCGGGGGGGTCAAATGGTTTCATTCTGGTTGTCAGGGAGACATTTATATCTGAGCGGCTTTCATTCACCCACAAGGAAATTTGGCAGCCGTATGTGGCCACCAGCAATCGTGACGAAGGATTTTAGATCTCAAGGCGGGACTATAATCAGGACAAATTGAAAACCTAATGGCAGGCAATTTGCAGTCATAGTTTAAAATGACATTGTGGCCTGTAACTGAAAACAAGCTTCTGATTCATGATATTTTGTGTTTGAGGGAAATTATTAAACTGTTGAATGGACCTGCATTGCATGCAATTATTATTGTTTTTTAAGGTAGTCATAGGCTTTTAAGGGAGGAGTATGTTACAGTAATATGGTCTATTAAACATACAAGGCTGACTTGGTCCCATAATCACTCAGATGGCCTCAGAGCACAAAAAACTAAGCTACTATATAGCACAATGGTGATCTTAACAAAAAAAAAAAGGGTAATAAATGGGCAGTCATAGGAATAAAAGGGAAAAGCATAGGCAAATGTTAAAATATATGGCTAATAAATGGGCAATCATGACAGTACAATGGCATCTAAAGAAGGAATTGAGGCACTATGTGAGCAATACACTGCAACTTGTGATTATATATGAGCAACAGGCAGTTATAATAATATGTGGGCAACAAAACAGCAATACCTAGGAAACAAATGGGCAATCATGACAATATAATGGCATCTAAAGGGGGAATTGAGGTGGTATGCGAGCAATACACTGCCACTCGTGATTATATATGAGCAACAGGCAGTTTCAGCAATACAGTACGTGGGCAACAAAACAGCAATACCTAGGAAACAAATGGGCAATCATGACAATATAACGGCATCTAAAGGAGGAATTGGGGCCGTAGGTGAGCAATACACAGCCACTCGTGATTATATATGAGCAACAGGCAGTTATAACAATACGGGAGCAACAAAACAGCAACACCTAGGAAACAAATGGGCAATCGTGACAATATAATGGCATCTAAAGGGGGAATTGAGGTGGTATGCGAGCAATACACTGCCACTCGTGATTATATATGAGCAACAGGCAGTTTCAGCAATACGTGGGCAACAAAATAGTAATACCTAGGAAACATATGGGCAATCAAGACAATACAATGGTACCTACGGGAGGAATCGAGGCAGTATGAGAGCAATGAACTGCCACTCGTGATTATATATGAGCAACAGGCAGTTATAACAATACGTGGGCAACAAAACAGCAATACCTAGGAAACAAATGAGCAATGACAATACAATGGCATCTAAATGGAGAATTTATGCAATATGTGAGCAATAAACTGCCAGTCCTGATAATATGAGCAACAGAAAGGCAATTGTGACAATATGCGAGCGACAAAACAGCAATACCAAGGATATATATGAATAGTCAGTTATGACAATACAAGGGCAGCTAATGGCAATCCCGGCAATATGTGAGCAACAAATAGGCAATCATGACAACTTCCACTAATCCACTATTGGTATTGGTAAGCTGCAATATAATAGTTTTTTTAAAGGGCCTAGATTGCACGGTTGTTCGCGCCAAGCTGTCCCATGTCCAATCCCGCTTATTCTCCAGATCAGGGCCGATCCTGGCCGGGGTGCACGGGGTGCAGTGCACCTGGGCGCCACAGAGGTGGGGGCGCTGTCCAGATGGGATTGTCACACGGGGGAAAGATGTCACGTCTTGGAGAGCTATACCATGTTATGTTGTTTTATACTTCACTAAATCAGATATGAGGAGATAACCCTTGGGTGTGCATAAAATTGTCAATTTCTTTCTCTTTTTTGTGGGATTGTCACATACCTGTCTTTGGGGAGGTAGTCCACCATCTTGTGTCACTCACTTTCCTGGCCCAAGGCCCACCTCCGTACATTTTCCTGTCCTGAGGTCTGTTATCCAGAATGAAGAAGGTCTTTGACTTTCTATATCCTCAGCCATCCGCCCCAGCAACATTGAACAGGGTATTTTAAAGTGATATATGAACTTTGCTGGTCTTAAAAAATGTGAGTGGCATTTTACTTTTGGTTTTATTAATAAATAAATCAATCAGTAAGCACTATGCCAGTTTCTATTGTTTTTTGAGCATGTGAATGATACTGATCCTTCCACCCACCACCTGAGCTGTTGATGATTATCAGAGTCCTAGAGGAGATAACAGGACCCAGTTTGGGGATGATCGAACTGGGGATGTATAGATCTGATTAATCATATGGGAGCATGATGTGACCTTTGTTGTGAATATTGAGGTGAGAGCATACCTAAAGGGGTTCATTTTGGTGGAGGCTTCAACTTTAACAAAACTTCTGCAATTGCTTGAAATGCTTTGTCACTGGATTTTATAGAGGTTCATGACTTTATTCGACACAATAATAGTTCGTGGATTATGAATTTATTTTATTATAGTATCACAGTATAATACATATATTTTACTTTATTAATCTATTGTATCACACATACATCGGATATTATTGTTGTCTATTTTCATGGTATTGCAGCATATTCTCATTTTAATTCCTGTCCTGCCGACTACGCCAAGGGTAAGGGGCCTAGATTACAGGGCTGTTCACGCCAAGCTGTCTCAGGTCCCGTCCTGCTTCTTCTCCAGATAGGATAGTCACATACCTGTCTTTGGGGAGGAACTCCACCACCTTATGTCACTTACTCTCCTGGCCCGAGGCTGACCTCCATACCTACAGTATTCCCAGTCTGAGGCCTGTTACCTGGAATAAAGAATGTAAAGTCAAAAAGCATTTTTAATGTTTTTGTGTATCAATTCGCGTTCAAACGGTAACATATCTTCCTCACAGTACACAAAGTGCAGAACACTCAGTAAAGTACACAGAACGGTTGCAATCAGCCATCTTCCCAGATGTTACTAGTGAGTCCCCACAGGTGGTTCCACACACAGTGCATTCCTCAAACATACACCCAAAGCCATCCTGAACCAAGCCACAGACCTTCTAGGCGAAGGTTAGTGGTGGCAAAATTCCTCCATCTTCTCCCTATTTGCCCATTTCTGCTTCTCATGGCAGTTCAGCCCTGCTAAGGGCCCTCTAAATCTCTCCACAGGCCACAGACCCACATGTTTGTCGGGTGTCCTGTTCCTATACCTGAGCTCCCAGGCCCCATCTATGGCTGGGATTAAAATGGCATAGACTCTACCCACTACATCACCAAAGGATGGCCTACAAGTAAAGAGATTGATCGAAAAAAAAAACAGAACGTTGCAACCTGCCATCTTCCCAGATGTTATCAGTCAGTCCCCACTGGTGGCTACACACACAGGGTCAAACATAGGACCCAAAGGACTCCTGAACCAAGCCACAGACCTGCTAGGCCAAGGTCAGGGGTGGCAAAGTTCTTTCAACTTCTCTGTATTTGCTCATTTCTGGTTCTCATGGCAGTTCAGCCCTGCAAAGGGCCCTCTCAGTCTCTCCACAGGCCACAGACCTACATGTTGTTGGTCAGGGGTATCCTGTTACTATACATGAGCTCCCAGGCCCCATCCACATCTGGATTTAAAAGGGCATAGACTCTACACACTACATCACCAAAGGATGGGCTACAAATAAAGAGATTGATCAAAAAACAGAGCGTCCCCTCCCCTCCCTCATTGCATGCCATAGCCCTCTCCTGTTCTGGGAGTGTCTAAATACTGCCTGTGCCGGCCCAGCTCTTCCACTCCTCCTCTCACCTCTCTACATAACCTTTTATGTAGCTGCCAGGGAATGAGTGAAAAAGGAATGTCACTTGAGTGACCACTCTGAGTCTGCTGGGGCAGCTGATGTCACATCCAAGATGGCGGCCCTCAGAAGCAATCTCAGGGTCTGGCCCCAAGGTATTTGTATGGTCAAAAAAATTTTATTTTGCTGAAAAGGATTACAACCGTTGTTCATTTTTTTTCTATTGCTGTCTGTGTTCCTGCTAGGTAGAATAACCCTCTCTATTTGTCCTGGTTACATTGTCACCTAGACAGAAAGTGATGGGATATCCAAAACTTTAGAGCTGTCACCAGAACAACAGGTGAAGGAAATCTTCCAATGGGAACACCTGCTCCAATGAGAACTGTATAAGCTGTAATTCTTCTCACTTTACAGAGAATTCCTCTTATTTCCTGTATTATCTTTGGGACAGGAAGTGAAAGGAAATCTCCCCCAACATAACACAGATGGGTTTTAAAGCCACTGTTCCGTCAGATTAGGTGACCCCGTCAGAATTGGAAACGGAAGTGACGTTCTGTTGCTGCCATCTTGCTACACCCCACACTCCTCCACAGCAAAGATACACCGAGAAGGGGGCAAGGGGACACCTTGTTACACCCACTGAAGTTTTGCATTTCACAGTTATTTTTAACAGTAAATGCAGCTTATAAGATGAAATACAGTATTTAGAAATCTGACAGACTGTTGAATTCTAAAAGCAGTGGCAAACCTTCTGATCTCACAGGTTTGCTAATCTGACAGAACACCGCTAATTTTATAATTCAACGTGTAAACAGTCCGATGGGTTTCCAAATACTGTATTTCACCATATAAGCTCAATTTACTGTTAAAAATAACTGTGAAATGCGAAACTCTGGTGGGTGTAACAAGATGTCCGCTTGCCCCCTTCTCGGTGTATCCTTACTGTGGAGGAGTGTGGGGTGTAGCAAGATGGCGGCGACGGAACGTCACTTCCGTTACCATTTCTGACGGGTCGCCATTTCTGACGGAACACCACCTCAATGGCGTGGTCCACCTATTAAAGGTGCCCCTCCCTAAAATCTTACATAAAAGTACCAATGGGGGAAAATGACATTATACTCAACTTTGGATGACTTCCATCGGGGGATGATGTTACCCTTCTGCCGGCAAGATCCAGGGGAATGCTGAGTTGCCAAAATCTTGTGGGAAGATGCTACAGCACAGTTCAGGCTCATCTCCTCATAAGATTTTGGCAACTAAATGTGGAACACCCCCTAAGGAGCCATTGGTGATTGCAGTTTTTATCCCCCCCCCCCCCCCCCTTAGAGCACAATCACAGCCAAGCACACAGCATTTTCTTCATTCTTCTTTTGGCTCAAAGAAACAGTCTAGGGGTTCTTTTTAGGGTTTTTATTTTCGATCAATGAACTGGGATAGGGAGGGGGAGCATGGTATACCCCAAAAACTGTAGAATTGGACAACTGGAGGACTCTTTAGCTTTCTGGCTGTATCATATTAAGATGAATGTCCCACAGGATCTCTATACTGATAGTGACTAGTACTCAATCCAGAGTTTAAAAGCTAGACACATTCTTTGACTCCTTAGCAATGAGGTTGCTTACTTAGCCTAGTGAGGGAGATGTAGGCTCACACCACCAGAGGACAGCTGAACTCTTTTCCACCAACTTCCTCCTGGCTTTCTCCAGTGAGCTTCTCCAGTGAACTTCTCCAGGCCTAACCTGATCCCTGGACTTAAGCTTGCAAACAGGCCTCCCAGCTAAGCCTAGCTGGGACAGTTCTTCCCAGAATTCTCCCCCAGGGGCAGAGCCTGTCAGGGCTGGGCTCAGCCCTTCCTTCTCTGAGCTGGCCGCTCAGCTGTCAGCTAATTGCCAGCTCCTTTCTCTCCACAGTGACTCAGCTGTTGATGATCTGCTCGTCAGTCCTGTCTACTTAAAGCCGTCCAGCTCACTTCATCTCTGCCTTCGACTTTGGTCACATCTCTGAGACTTTCTCCTGCGTTCCTGTTGAAGACTTGCTCTGCTGACGTCCCTTCTGGCTCCTGATCTTGCTTGCTGTACTACTACATTGATCTCTGGCTCTCTGACATTGGCAATGGCTGACTACCCGATCTGGTTACTGAACTCTGGCTATGTATTGACTACTCTTACTGTGTTTACCTTTTTATTATTATTAAACAAGTGTGATTAACTGTACTTCTGTCTCGGTCTGATTCTTGGTTTCTGACAGAGCCCCTGCACAGGGGTCACCTCCAGCAAGATTGGACCCAGGAACACTGCACTGCTGCACAGGCCTCAGACTATTTATGGGCTCTCTCACCACATTCTGGGCAAACCTCCCCAGGGATTGGCGGGTGTGCCATAAATATTCAGGCTGCTTGCTCTGTTCTTCCTCCCACTATACTTTTAGAATCCTCTAGAACAGTGGTTCTCAGCCTCAGTCCTTAAGTACCCCCAACAGGCCATGTTTGCAGGTTTTCCTTTATCTTGCACAGGTGTTTTAAATCAGAGGCAATGGCTTGGTATTTTGCACAGCTATTTTATCTAAGAGAAATTCCCAAATCATGGCCTGTTGGGGGTACTTGAGGACTGAGGTTTAGAACCATTGCTCTAGAAGACAGGGTAAAGTAACACAGCAGCAACCTGTGAAACACTGAGCAGCCCTAATTAATCAAACCCCTGGTGGAGCCAACTAAATTTACCTAGCAGCCTACTCTACACTACGAAGGTGCTACATAAACGTATTCTGGGATCTGGCTGGAAGCTGGATGATGTCACCCTTGCCTAGGTGCTTTGGGAAGAAGTCAAGGGGAAGGTAAGCGTAATATCAAATTTTTCCCACCATTGGTACTTCTATGCAGCATTTTAGGAAGGGGGTGGCATCGACTTGAAGTGGAAGGTCAGCTTTATCCCTTCTCTATTCTATCCAAAAAGTTTGGGCTACACATGGTTTTGGGCTAAAGAAGGAAACCCACACAAGAGGAGGGCATGCAAACTCCATGCGGATTGAATGCCTAGTGGAAAGCAGACTTGTGATGTCGCTCAGTTGCTTTAGTATTTAGTAAATCCAATCTTGTTTTGTTGGCAGTTTTTCTCACCTGACATTTTGCAGATCGGCGCCGTCATGTTCCATTAAACAAGGGCTATTTATAGAAGACTGATCAACTAACTGTATGGGAGCTGTGCTCTGCCGCTAATCTCTGATACGTTATGCTGTAACAGTCACTCACACGGCCACTGTGCTCCTATACATAATGTATGACCAATCTGTTCCCGTGTTCCTCCATATGATCAACTAGGTAGATGAAGTTAAAGTGACACCAAACTCTGGTTTAAGAAAAAAAAATCTATTCAAATATGTATTCTTAACTCAAGAAAGTCCCTTCTATTGCTCTCATCCTCCCCAAAATTCCTTTTTTTTTTTTTTAGCTGCTGTGATGTGACTTCCTGTTAGAGGGTGGCTATGCAGCACGGCACAAAGAGCAGAACACGGTGTATATAGATCAGTGTACATATAACAGTGTACATAGAGAAGAACACTTAGAGCAGTGTACATATAACAGTGTACATAGAGAAGAACACTTAGAGCAGTGTATATAGAGCCGTGCACAGAGAGCCATGTATATAGAGCAGTGTACATAGAGCCGTGTATATAGAGCTGTATATATAGAGCAGTGTACATAGAGCCGTGTACATAGAGCAGTGCATATAGAGCAGTGCATATAGAGCAGTGTACATGGAGCCGTGCACAGAGAGCAATTCGCAGAGAGCACTATACATAGAGCAGTGCACATAGAGTAGCACACATAGAGTCGTGTACATAGAGCAGTGTACATAGAGCAGTGTACATAGAGCAGTGTACATAGAGCCGTGCACACATAGTAGCACACATAGTAGCATACATAGAGCAGTATACATAGAGACGTGTACATAGACCTGTGAACACAGAGTAGCGCACATAGAGCAGCACACATAGAGCAGTGCACATAGAGCAGTGCACATAGAGCAGCGCAAATACAGTCAGGTCCATAAATATTGGGACAGCAACACAATTCTAATCTTTTTGGCTCTATACACCCCCACAATGGATTTGAAATGAAACAAACAAGATGTGCTTTAACTGCAGACTTTCAGCTTTAATTTGAGGGTATTTACATCCAAATCAGGTGAACGGTGTAGGAATTACAACACTTTGTATATGTGCCTCCCACTTTTTAATGGACCAAAAGTAATGGGACAGATTAACAATCATCCATCAAACTTTCACTTTTTAATGCTTGGTTGAAAATCCTTTGCAGTGAATTACAGCCTGAAGTCTGGAACGCATAGACATCACCAGACGCTGGGTTTCATCCCTGGTGATGCTCTGCCAGGCCTCTACTGCAACTGTCTTCAGTTCCTGCTTGTTCTTGGGGCATTTTCCCTTCAGTTTTGTCTTCAGCATGTGAAATACATGCTCAATCGGATTCAGGTCAGGTGATTGACTTGGCCATTGCATAACATTCCACTTCTTTCCCTTAAAAAACTCTTTGGTTGTTTTCGCAGTATGCTTCGGGTCATTGTCCATCTGCACTGTGAAGCGCCGTCCAATGAGTTCTGAAGCATTTTGCTGAATATAAGCAGATAATATTGCCCGAAACACTTCAGAATTCATCCTGCTGCTTTTGTCAGCAGTCCCATCATCAATAAATACAAGAGAACAGGGGCGTTGCTAGGTGGCAAAAAGACCAGGGGCTTCAGCCCGAAGTCCAAGGCTGGCTGACCTACCTGACACACACACTGACCTACCCGATACACACTGACCTACATACACTGACCTACCTGACCGTCATACATTGACCTACCCGACACACACTGACATACCTGATGGTCATACACTGACCTACCCAACATACACTGACCTACCTGACACACACTGACCTACATGCACTGACCTACCCGACACACACTGACCTACCTGACCGTCATACACTGACCTACCCGACATACACTGACCTACCTGACCGTCATACACTGACCTACCCGACATACACTGACCTACCCGACACACACTGACCTACCTGACCGTCATACACTGACCTACCCGACATACACTGACCTACCTGACACACACTGACCTACATGCACTGACCTACCCGACACACACTGACCTACCTGACCGTCATACACTGACCTACCCGACATACACTGACCTACCTGACCGTCATACACTGACCTACCCGACATACACTGACCTACCCGACACACACTGACCTACCTGACCGTCATACACTGACCTACCCGACATACACTGACCTACCCGACACACACTGACATACCTGACCTACATACACTGACCTACACTGACCTACCTGACCCACACTGACCTACACACACTGCCCTACCTGACACACACTGACCCACACTGACCTACCCGACATACACTGACCTACCCGACATACACTGACCTACCTGACACACACTGACCTACCTGACACACACTGACCTACATACACTGACCTACCCGACACACACTGACCTACCTGACCGTCATACACTGACCTACCCGACACACACTGACCTACCCGACACACACTGACCTACCTGACCGTCATACACTGACCTACCTGACACACACTGACCTACCTGACCTACATACACTGACCTACACTGGCCTACCTGACCCACACTGACCTACATACACTGACCTACCTGACCCACACTGACCTACATACACTGACCTACCTGACCCACACTGACCTACACACAATGACCTACCCGACACACACTGACCTACCTGACCTACATACACTGACCTACCTGACTGACACACACTGACCTACCCGACACACACTGACCTACCCGACACACACTGACCTACCCGACACACACTGACCTACATACACTGACCTACCTGACTGAGACACACTGACCTACATACACTGACCTACCTGACTGACACACACTGACCTACCTAACCATCATACACTGACCTACCTGACCTACGTACACTGACCTACCTGACTGACATACACTGACCTACCTGACACACACTGACCTACCTGACACACACTGACCTACCTGACACACACTGATCTACCTGACCCACACTGACCTAGATACACTGACCTACCTGACTGACACACACTGACCTACCTAACCGTCATACACTGACCTACGTACACTGACCTACCTGACTGACATACACTGATCTACCCGACACACACTGACCTACCTGACACACACTGACCTACCTGACACACACTGACCTACACACACTGACCTACCTTACCCACATTGACCTACATACACTGACCTACCTGACCCACACTGACCTACACACACTGACCTACCCGACACACACTGACCTACCTGACTTACATACACTGACCTACCTGACCTACATACACTGACCTACCTGACTGACACACACTGACTTACCTGACACACACTGACCTACCCAACACACACTGACCTACATACACTGACCTACCTGACTGACACACACTGACCTACCTAACCGTCATACACTGACCTACCTGACCTACATACACTGACCTACCTGACTGACACACACTGACCTATCTGACATACACTGACCTACATACACTGACCTACCCGACACACACTGACCTACCTGACACACACTGACCTACCCAACACACACTGACCTACCTGACCATCATACACTGACCTACCCGACATACACTGACCTACCCGACACACACTGACATACCTGACCTACATACACTGACCTACACTGACCTACCTGACCCACACTGACCTACACACACTGCCCTACCTGACACACACTGACCCACACTGACCTACCCGACATACACTGACCTACCCGACATACACTGACCTACCTGACACACACTGACCTACCTGACACACACTGACCTACATACACTGACCTACCCGACACACACTGACCTACCTGACCGTCATACACTGACCTACCCGACACACACTGACCTACCCGACACACACTGACCTACCTGACCGTCATACACTGACCTACCTGACACACACTGACCTACCTGACCTACATACACTGACCTACACTGGCCTACCTGACCCACACTGACCTACATACACTGACCTACCTGACCCACACTGACCTACATACACTGACCTACCTGACCCACACTGACCTACACACAATGACCTACCCGACACACACTGACCTACCTGACCTACATACACTGACCTACCTGACTGACACACACTGACCTACCCGACACACACTGACCTACCCGACACACACTGACCTACCCAACACACACTGACCTACATACACTGACCTACCTGACTGAGACACACTGACCTACATACACTGACCTACCTGACTGACACACACTGACCTACCTAACCATCATACACTGACCTACCTGACCTACGTACACTGACCTACCTGACTGACATACACTGACCTACCTGACACACACTGACCTACCTGACACACACTGATCTACCTGACCCACACTGACCTAGATACACTGACCTACCTGACTGACACACACTGACCTACCTAACCGTCATACACTGACCTACGTACACTGACCTACCTGACTGACATACACTGATCTACCCGACACACACTGACCTACCTGACACACACTGACCTACCTGACACACACTGAACTAACCTGACACACACTGACCTACACACACTGACCTACCTGACCCACATTGACCTACATACACTGACCTACCTGACCCACACTGACCTACACACACTGACCTACCCGACACACACTGACCTACCTGACTTACATACACTGACCTACCTGACCTACATACACTGACCTACCTGACTGACACACACTGACTTACCTGACACACACTGACCTACCCAACACACACTGACCTACATACACTGACCTACCTGACTGACACACACTGACCTACCTAACCGTCATACACTGACCTACCTGACCTACATACACTGACCTACCTGACTGACACACACTGACCTATCTGACATACACTGACCTACATACACTGACCTACCCGACACACACTGACCTACCTGACACACACTGACCTACCCAACACACACTGACCTACCTGACCATCATACACTGACCTACCTGACATACACTGACCTACCCGACATACACTGACCTACCTGACCGACACGCACTGACCTACCTGACCGTCATACACTGACCTACCTGAAAATACACTGACCTACCCGACACACACTGACCTACCTGACCTACATACACTGACCTACCTGACTGACCCACAATGACCTACCTGACCCACACTGACCTACATACACTGACCTACCTGACATACACTGACCTACCTGACCCACACTGACCTACCTGACCCACACTGACCTACCTGACCCACACTGACCTACATACACTGACCTGGTACCTGACATATACACACACTGACTGACCTACCTGACCAGAAGGAAACAGACTTCAGACTTCATGTGTCCGGGTCCTGCAGCAGCAGCTCAGCCGTGGTGCTGGTGTGTGAGGCTGCCAGAGTAGATGAGGAGAGCCGCCCGCCTGAGCGCCGATCGATCCCGCCTTCTTCCTGTTCCAGTCACAGCACTCTGATAGGTGGAGTGCAGGCTCTGGGAGACGCTGGGGATGCTGCTCAGGGTGGCGGTGTCTTTTCTCTCTCCCTCCTGGGCTCTTCCCGGCTGCCCAGGTATCCCCATCCCTGCTGCTCTGCACTGACGCCTCCACCGGAGGGACGGTCAAGTCGCAGGCCCCATGAGCACTATCGCGGAGGAGGAGGAAGTGCAATCCTCCTCCGCTTTGACTGCTGGGCAGTGTGGGCAGTGACGTCACTGGTTGCTAGCCGCTAGGCGGCTATAGCAACCAGTGACCAAAAGTAGAGTCAGGCGGGGGCGGAGCAGGAGCCGGAGCCAGCGCTACCACGGCTCAATCCGCCCCTGTCCCCTGCATTCTGGACTGGCACAAAAGACTCAGGGCTATTGGCCCCAGGCTCGGGGCTGTAGCCCCAATAGCCACCCCCTGGCGACGCCTCTGCAAGAGAACCAGTTCCATTGGCAGCCATACATGCCCACGCCATGACACTACCACCACCATGCTTCACTGATGAGGTGGTATGCTTTGAATCATGAGCAGTTCCTTTCCTTCTCCATATTCTTCTCTTCCCGACACTCTGGTACAAATTGATTTTGGTCTCATCTGTCCATAGGATGTTGTTCCAGAACTGTGAAGGCTTTTTTAGATGTTGTTTGGCAAACTCTAATCTGGCCTTCCTGTTTTTGAGGCTCACCAATGGTTTACATCTTGTGATGAACCCTCTGTATTCACTCTGGTGAAGTCTTCTCTTGATTGTTGATTTTGACACACAAACACCTACCTCCTGAGAGTGTTCTTGGTCTGGCCAACTGTTGTGAAGGGTGTTTTCTTCACCAGGGAAAGAATTCTTCGGTCATCCACCGCAGTTGTTTTCCATCGTCTTCCGGGTCTTTTGGTGTTGCTGAGCTCACCGGTGCGTTCTTTCTTTTTAAGGATGTTCCAAACAGTTGATTTGGCCACACCTCATGTTTTTGCTATCTCTCTGATGGGTTTGTTTTGTTTTTTCAGCCTAATGATGGCTTGCTTCACTGATAGTGACAGCTCTTTGGATCTCATATTGAGAGTTGACAGCAACAGATTCCAAATGCAAATAGCACACTTGAAATGAACTCTGGACCTTTTATCTGCTCCTTGTAAATGGGATAATGAGGGAATAACACACACCTGGCCATGGAACAGCTGAGCAGCCAATTGTCCCATTACTTTTGGTCCCTTAAAAAGTGGGAAGCACATATACAAAGTGTTGTAATTCATACACCGTTCACCTGATTTGGATGTAAATACCCTCAAATTAAAGCTGAAAGTCTGCAGTTAAAGCACATCTTGTTAGTTTCATTTCAATCCATTGTGGTGGTGTATAGAGCCAAAAAGATTAGAATTGTGTCGATGTCCCAATATTTATGGACCTGACTGTAGAGCAGTGTACATAGAGCCGTGTACATAGAGCAGTGTACATAGAGCAGTGCACACAGAGCCGTGAACATAGAGTAGCGCACATATAGCAGTGCACATAACCACAACAAGTGTACTGCTCAGTTCAAACAAACTGAATTGAGGGGAAAAAGGAAAATTTGTTTATGTCCCTGTTAGGGAGATTCGCTCTCTCTATTAGTCCTGATTGTCAATAAAAATGAGAACTATAAGACTGTCACACTGGGACCGCGGCCGCGCTTGTGCTAAAGCGCTGCTCGTTCTAGCGGCACTTTAGCACTGTTTAAGCGCCACTTTTCGGCCACTAGTGGGGCGCTTTTAACCCCAAAGAAGGGGTTAAAAAAAAATCTGTGTTGCAGGCGCTTCCGAAATAGCTTTTCAGGTGCTCCGGAAGCGCTGCCCATTCATTCCAATGGGCAGGGCGTTTTGGGAGTGCTAAATACAGCACTCCCAAACAGCCCCAAAGATGCTGCTTGCAGGACTTTTTGGAATGTCCCGCAAGCTTGCCGCCCCAGTGTGAAAAGTCACACTTGAATGAATGAGAGGCAGTTTTCAGGCGCTTAGCAGAGGCTATTTTCAGCGCTAAAGCAGCTGAAAACCGCTCCAGTGAGAAAGGGGTCTTAAAGTGGAGTTCCACCCATTTAAAAGTCAGGAGCTACAAAAAGTTTAGCTGCAGACTTTTAATAAACAGACACTCACTTGTCCCACGGTCCAGCGATGCGGCGGCCTGAAGCCTCGCTCCTCTCCCACACCTCTCCGCGGCGCCGGCATTGTAAGTGTGGGCATCCGGCTGTGACAGCTTGCTGCTTCACAACCGGGTGCGCACTGCGGGGCACTGATAGGCTGCACTGATGGGCACTGATAGGTGGCACTGATGGGCACTGATGAGGCGGCACTGGTGGGCACTGATCAGGGGGCACGGAGAGTTGGCACTGGTGGGCACTGATAGGTGGCACTGGTAGGCGGCACTGATAAGTAACACTGATGATGAGGCAGTGATGGGCACTGATTGGCAGCACTGATGGCCACTGATAGGTGGCACTGATTAGCAGTACTGATGGGCACTGATAGATTGCACTGGTGGACACTGATTAGCAGCACTTGTGGGCAGTAAGGGGACCAATGTCTCTCTAAGCCTCATGTACACTGCTGCTGCTAAATGGATGTTTAGGAGCAGTTGGGTGTTTTTTTCAACTGCCCCCGAACTCTCCTCTATGTTATCTTATCAGTACATGCACACAGGGTCCTTTACAGTTTCTAGGCAGTTTAGTTTAGAGGCTTTTTTTGGAACACAAAAAAATGTGTTCAGAAGCTTACAGGCTTTTAAAGCGGCAAACGCGTCTAAATGCGCCTAAACACGGTAACTCATGTTTAGCCGTGTTTCATTTACAGGCTATTTGGGAAAAAAATGATTCTAAACACAAACGCGGCAAAACGCAAACGTGGCAAAACACCGCTAAAGCGTCAAAACGAACGTTTTAAACGTCTGTTACTATCTGTCAAGTTAGATCGTTCAGGAGAGGTTGTAAAAACGTCCCGTGTACATGAAGCCTTACAGAAGTCGGTTAACGTCTTTCACTCCTGCGCAAACTGACGTACCTGTACGTCAGTCCGTAAAAGCAGGATAGCAGGCGCCCGCTGCAGGAGTGTGCCCACGGGTGCTGCAGATTCTATGTCCGCCGGTGGCCCGTGATCGCGGCGAGGGGAGGCAGGACAGGGAACAAGGCATTTCCCTGTTCTGCCTAGTGACATGATAGGGATCTACTGCTCCAAATGATCGGGAGCAGTGAGCAGTGATCTCTGTTATGTTTCAGTAAGCCCATCCCCCCTACAGTTAGAACACGCTGAGGGAACACACTTAACCCCTTCATCGCCCCCTAGTGTTAACCCCTTCCCTGCCAGTGTCATTTTTACATTGATCAGTGCATTTTTACAGCACTGATCAATGTAATAATGTCACTGGTCCCCAAAAAGTGTAATTTGGGGTCAGATTTGTCCGCTGCAATGTCCTGCTCAAAATCGCAGATCGCCGCCATTACCAGTAAAAACAATTAAAAAAAATAAAAGTCCCTAAATCGATCCCGTAGTTTGTAGACGCGATAACTTTTGCGCAAACCAATCAATATACGCCTATTGTGATTTTTTTACCAAAAATATGTAAGAAGAAAGAATATATATCGGCCTAAACTGATGAATAAATTCGTTTTTTATATATATATTTTTGGATATTATAGCAGAAAGTAAAAAATTGTTTTTCTTTCAAAATTGGCGCTCTTTTTTTGTTTATAGAGCAAAAAATAAAAAACGCAGAGATGATCAAATACCACCAAAAGAAAGGAAGTCAATTTTGATGGGTACAGTGTCACATGACCGCGCAATTGTCAGTTAAAGCGACGCAGTGCCGTATCGCAAAAAATGCTCTGGTCATTAAGGGGGTAAAACCTTCCGGGGCTGAAGTGGTTAAATGTAACCATATTGCTACACTTATGCCGCGTACACACGGTCGGACTTTTCGTCTACAAAAGTCCGACGGATGCTGATGGACTAAAGCTGGCTGACAATCCGATCGTGTGTGGGCTTCCCCGGACATTCAGCGGACTTTTCTAGCCTCAAATCTGACGGACTTTAGATTTGAAACATGCTTCAAATCTTTACGTCGTAACTCCGCCGGACCCAGAAATCCGCTCGTCTGTGTGCTAGTCCGACGGACAAAAACCGACGCTAGGGCAGCTATTGGCTACTGGCTATCAAATTCCTTATTTTAGTCCGGTTTACGTCATCACGTACGAATCCGTCGGACTTTTGTGTGATCGTATGTAGGCAAGTCCGTTCGTTAGAAAGTCTGCCACAAGTCCGCCGAAAGTCCGACAAAAGTCCGTCGAAAGTCTGTCGGACAGGCTGTCGGACAGGCTGTCGGACTTTTGTAGACGAAAAGTCAGACCGTGTGTACGCGGCATTAGAGGTGCCTCTCTTCTCTCTTATACCCTGAAGCTCCTGCTGGATTTTGCTTCTAATCCCCTTCTGGAGGTTTCCATTTATGAATGGACATTTTATGGATACACAACCACAATGCTGTAATCTGTTTATATGGACTATAAACTCAGGGACTTAATAAACAGTTGGGGAATGAATTATCTGAGTTTCTATTATTTCTTATGGGGAAATTCGCTTTGATATACGAGTGCTTTGGATTACAAGCATGTTACGGAACAAATTCTGCTCACAATCCAAGGTTTTACTGTATAAATATATACAGTTAGGTCCATATATACTTGGACACAGGCACAATTTTAGATTTTTTCAGGTATTTACCAAAACATATTCAAGCTATAGTTATATAATGGATGTGGGCTGAAGGTGCACACTCTCAGGTTTAATTTGGGGGTATGTACATCCAAATCGGAGGAAGGGTTTAAGAATTACAGCTCTTAAGAATACCCATTCCCCCTTTTTCAACGGAGCAAAAGTAATTGGACAATTGAATCAAAAGCTGTTTCATGGCTAGGTGAGGGCTTCTCCTTCGTTATTTCTTCATCAATTAAGCAGGTAAAAGGTCTGGAGTTGATCCTAAGTGTGGTATTTGCATTTTGAATCTATTGCTGTGAACCAACATCATGCGTTCAAAGGAGCTGTCCATGCAAGTGAAACAGGCCATTGTAAGGCTTCAAAAACTAAATAAATCCATCAGAGAGATAGCAGCAACATTAGGAGTGGCCAAATCAACAGTTTGGTATATTCTGAGGAAAGAAGAAAGCAATGGTGAGCTCAGCAACATAAAAGGGCCTGGACTTCTACAGAAGAAAACAGTGGTGGATGATCGCAGGATCCTCTCTATGGTAAAGAAAAACCCATTCATAACATCCAGACAAGTGTAGGACACTGTAATAGAGAGAAGTTTCCGCGCTCACGGACCCAGGCTTGCAGCCCCCCCTTTTTTAAAGCCACCCTCAAAAGGGTGGATTAAATTTAGAATGAGTTTATGAATAGGGGTAGGTGGCGCTACCTGTATTGGATACCTAATTAAATATATGATCTCTACTGGGTGCCCAAATGTGCACTCTGAACATAAAATAAAACAAATTGCATATTGAATATGTGCCAGTAATGATTAATGTGCCATCCCAGTGTAAGCAAACAGGTAAGTCCTTAATGTGTAAGAGGGTGTAAATACGCCCACCCCCCTATATATGTGCTAGAGGGGTTAAGTGAATAAGTGAATAAAAATCCTCTTTAAACTGATGTGGTCATTCCCATCAATCAATTACCAATTAGTTATTTATATAACACCTAATGTAAGTGTTACCAAATTATCCCCCAGCAAGCAGCTGGGCAGCTAGATATAGCCTAAATACAGTGCATCAGCATTAAAAACCTTATTACTCCTACAAAAATGTGAAATTGGTTATTTGGAACCACATTAAATGTGCAAACATGTGTGTTAAAAGGAAAAAAACGTGAAAAAAATGAGCAAATCAAACATCAAAAAAATCAAAAAAGTCAAAATCAAAAATCTATTATTGAAAGTCCCAGCTTGCAGAGTCCCATATGATTCCACCAAATCCAAGTAATCTGTGTAAGGTGACTTTTGTGACAGCAACAGTTGATATCCAGTGACTCCGGTGCTCCCCCTCAAGGATCCCCACTCACCAGCTCCATGCACCCCTACAGGGGTAAACAGCATATAGTATCCGACTCCCGATAGCCTCTAGGATTCCAGTGGGGTTCTCCCTGGGGTAATCCACTCCAGTTAAGTATGCCTTCAGAGCTCCGGGTTCCCCTCACATGAAAGAGACAGGGCTCCCATAGTGTGATAACGTATTAAAAAGTTTTATTTAAAAAATGCTAATTACAGCAAACAGATACATAAAAATAAACTATAAAAAGTTCGTACTCCTATAAGGAGTCAGGCTATCACACTAAGTAATTGGGAAGTCAAGCATAGAGAGAAGCTCGTGGACGTAGACTGGCAACCGAGCGGCGTGCGCCTCAGCTGCGTTCCACACTCTCTCTAACTTCCGCGTGTGACATAGGTACGTAGCTCCGCCTTACGCGTTTCGTCATCGACGTTGTCAAAGGCGTCTTTGACAACGTCGATGACGAAACGCGTAAGGCGGAGCTACGTACCTACTCATATTCAATATGCAATTTGTTTTATTTTATGTTCAGAGTGCACATTTGGGCACCCAGTAGAGATCATATATTTAATTAGGTATCCAATACAGGTAGCGCCACCTACCCCTATTCATAAACTCAAGTGTAGGACACTATCCAGGAGGTGGACGTATCATTGTCAAAGTCTACAATCAAGAGAAGGCCTCATGAGAGCAAATACAGAGGGTTCCCCACAAGGTGCAAACCATTTAAAAGCCTGAAGAATAGAAAAGCAAAAAACATCTAAAAAAGCCAGACCAGTTCTGTAAAAGCATTCTTTGGACGGCTGAAACTAAGATTAATCTGTACCAGAATGAAAGAAAGAAACGAGAGAAAAAAGAAAAGAAAAGAAAGAAAGAAAAAAGTGTGGGGAACGCGTGGAATGGCTCATGATCCAAAGTACACAACATCATCTGGAAAACATGGTGGAGCTTGCAGTGTGATGGCATGGGCATGCATGGCTTCCAGTGCCACTGGTTCATTGGTGTTTATTGATGATGTGACAGAAGACAGAAGCAGCCGGATGAATTCTGCAGTGTTTAGAGAGATACTGTCAGCCTAGATTCAGCCAACTGCAGCAAAGTTTATTGGCCGGCGCTTCACCGTACAGATGGACATAGATTCAAAACACACTGCAAAAGCAACCCAGGAGCTTTTGAAGGAAAATAAGTGCAATATTCTGTAATGGCCGAGTCAATCACCTGATCTCAACCCAATGGAGCATGTATTTCACTTGCTGAAGACAAAACTAAAGGCAGAAAGACCCATAAACAAAGAACGACTGAAGACATTTGCAGTTAGATCCTGGCAAAGCATCAGAAATGAGGAAACCCAGTCTTTGGTAATGTCCATGGGTTCCAGACTTCAGACAGTCATTGCCAGTAAAGGATTCTCAACAAAATATTAAAAATAACATTTTATTTATGATTCTATTAATTTGTCCAATTAGAGCCCCTGAAAATGGGGGGACTGTTTATAAAAATGGTTGCAGTTCCTAAAATTTGTACTTGATATTTATGTTCAACCCCTTGAATTAAAGCTGAAAGTCTGCACTTCAAATTAATTTGGATTGTTTCGGCCAAAAGTATGAAAATTGTGCCTGTGTCCAATTATATATGGACCTAACTATATATATATACATATATATATATATATATATATATATATATATATATATATATATATATATATACACAGTATCTCACAAAAGGGAGTACACCCCTCACATTTTTGTAAATATTTTATTATATCTTTTCATGTGACAACACTGAAGAAATGACACTTTGCTACAATGTAAAGTAGTGAGTGTACAGCTTGTATAACAGTGTAAATTTGCTGTCCCCTCAAAATAACTCAACACACAGCCATTAATGTCTAAACCGCTGGCAACAAAAGTGAGTACACCCCTAAGTGAAAATGTCCAATTGGGCCCAATTATTAATTTTCCCTCCCCGGTGTCATGTGACTTGTTAGTATTACAAGGTCTCAGGTGTGAATGGGGAGCAGGTGTGTTAAATTTGGTGTTATCGCTCTCACTCTCTCATACTGGTCACTGGAAGTTCAACATGGCACCTCATGGCAAAGAATTCTCTGAGGATCTGAAAAAAAGAATTGTTGCTCTACATAAAGATGGCCTAGGCTATAAGAAGATTGCCAAGACCCTGAAACTGAGCTGCAGCACGGTGGCCAAGACCATACACCGGTTTAACAGGACAGGTTCCACTCAGAACAGGCCTCGCCATGGTCGACCAAAGAAGTTGAGTGCACATGCTTAGCGTCATATCCAGAGGTTGTCTTTGGGAAATAGACGTATGAGTGCTGCCAGCATTGCTGCAGAGGTTGAAGGGGTGGGGGGGGGGGTCAGCCTGTCAGTGCTCAGACCATACGCCGCACACTGCATCAAATTGGTCTGCATGGCTGTCATCCCAGAAGGAAGCCTCTTCTAAAGATGATGCACAAGAAAGTCCGCAAACTGTTTGCTATAGACAAGCAGACTAAGGACATGGATTACTGGAACCATGTCCTGTGGTCTGATGAGACCAAGATAAACTTATTTGGTTCAGATGGTGACAAGCGTGTGTGGCGGCACCCAGTGAGTAGTACAAAGACAAGTGTGTGTTGCCTACAGTCAAGCATGGTGGTGGGAGTGTCATGATCTGGGGCTGCATGACTGCTGCCGGCACTGGGGAGCTACAGTTCATTGAGGGAACCATGAATGCCAACATGTACTGTGACATACTGAAGCAGAGCATGATCCCCTCCCTTCGGAGACTGGGCTGCAGGGCAGTATTCCAACATGATAACAACCCCAAACACACCTCCCAGACGACCACTGCTTTGCTAAAGAAGCTGAGGGTAAAGGTGATGGACTGGCCAAGCATGTCTCCAGACCTAAACCCTATTGAGCATCTGTGGGACATCCTCAAATGGAAGGTGGAGGAGCGCAAGGTCTCTAACATCCACCAGCTCTGTGATGTCATCATGGAGGAGTAGAAGAGGACTCCAGTGGCAACCTGTGAAGCTCTGGTGAACTCCATGCCCAAGAGGGTTAAGGCAGTGCTGGAAGATAATGGTGGCCACACAAAATATTGACATTTTGGGCCCAATTTGGACATTTTCACTTAGGGGTGTACTCACTTTTGTTGCCAGCGGTTTAGACATTAATGGCTGTGTGTTGTGATATTTTGAGGGGACAGCAAATTTACACTGTTATACAAGCTGTACACTCACTACTTTACATTGTAGCAAAGTGTCATTTCTTCAGTGTTGTCACAAACGTGAGGGGTGTACTCACTTTTGTGAGATACTATATATATACACACACATACATGCACACACACACACTCCTATAAATAAATGTAAACAAACACTTTAAAATGTATAAAAACATGGGCGGTGTCAGTAGTTTTTTATTTTTTATTCTTCTATTAATTTTTTGCAATATTATTTTTTAGTAGCCCCATTGGGAGGCTTTGGTGAAGTGTTGGGGTTCTAAACAGACCCCCGATGTCCCAATTTTGAGACCGAGAAAGAAATTGTAGACAGAGATTCCCCAGTGCTTTTTCTCTGTAGCCTCAGCGGCACTGAACAGTGAATGAATGGGAAGTGCTCTGTGCTGACTAGCTTCCTGTTCATTCACAAACTGAAGCATAGTAAATACAGTTTATTATGCTTCAGTTATGAGTGGACACAGGAGCCATGGGTAATGATCACTCACTGTGTTCATTCCGAAAAAGAAGGGGTCGGTAAATGAATGGCCGGGCAGCAGGGGGAATCTGCGCCGTACGGTATAATTAGGGTGTGCCCAGGCACACCCGACACACCCTGTGCGCACGCCTATGACTCCCCTTATGGCTCAATGATCACCAACTCTTTTTGCCTCTCATTTTACTGATTGGCAAAACAGGCACAGGATAATCACTCCGGATCATAAGGCTACCGATGCCACCACAGATTTACAAGCCCTCTCGAGCTCAAAGGGAAAGATAGCCCACATAGCGTAATTCCATTAAAAAACTTTATTTAACTCCAATCGAGACTCCTCAGACCAGGCAATGTTTTTCCAATCTTCTATTGTCCAATTCTGGTGATCCTGTGCCAATTGTAGCCTCAGTTTCCTGTTCTTAGCTGACAGGAGTGGCACCCGGTGTGGTCTTCTGCTGCTGTAGCCCATCTGCTTCAAGGTTCGATGTGTTGTGCGTTCAGAGATGGTGTTCTGCATACCTTGGTTGTAACGATTGGTTGTTTGAGTTACTGTTGCCTTTCTTTCACCTGGAAGCAGTCTGCCCATTCTTCTCTGACCTCTGACATCAGCAAGGCATTTTCCTCCACACAACTGCCGCTCACTGGATATTTTCTCTTTTTCGGACCATTCTCTGTAAACCCGAGAGATGGTTGTGTGTGAAAATCCCAGTAGATCAGCAGTTTTTGAAATACTCAGACCAGCCCGTCTGTCACCAACAACCATGACAGGTTTAAAGTCAATTAAATCCCCTATTCTTCCCCCATTCTGATGCTCGGTTTGAACTTCAGTAAGTCGTCTTCACCACGTCTAGATGCCTAAATGCATTGAGTTGCTGCCATGTGATTGGCCGACTAGCAATTTGTGTTACCAAGCAATTGAATAGGTGTACCTAATGAAGTTGCCGGTGAGTGTATATCTGCCAGTCTTAGGCTCCATTCACACTAGCGCGTTTTTTGATGCATTTTGCATTTTGCAGAAATGCACGGGAATTTTTTTAACATGGGTTCCTATGGAACATGTTCACATCAATGCCTTTTTATTTCTCTGCATTTTTGGAAAGGGTCGGGGACTTTTTTTCATGCAAAATGCAGCGTTTTGCATGTAATGGATTTCAATGGACAAGCATCAAAAACGCAAGTGCACCGTTTTTGCAGCGTTTTTGATGCGTTTTTGGTGCGTTTTTGGTGCATTTTTGCCGTTTTTTTTTTTTTTTTAATTTTTTTTACATTTTTTTTTAGACTGTAAAAAAAACTGTAAAAAAAAAAAACAAAAAAAAAACCGCAAAACGCAAATCGCGGCAAAAACGCGGCAAAAACGCGGCTCAAAAACGTGGCAAGCATGAAAAAAAAACCTCCAAAAACGCTCAAAAGCAACATGCATAGGTGTGAATCGAGCCTAAGGCCTAATTCACACCTATGCATTTTTAGTGCTTTTTGCATTTTGCAGATTTGCACTATAGAACGTGTTCCATAGGAAACCATGCTATATAGACTGTAGTGCAAATCTGCAAAATGCAAAAAGCACAAAAAATGCATTGGTGTGAATCCAGCCTTACACTACCCTCTACCCAGGCTGGCAATACTGCTGTCCAAAGGTGTCTGCTTTAGGCCTGGGTCACACCTACGCATTATTTTAGTGCATTTTCCGTTTAGTAGAAACTCAATACAGTCCATATAACATGGTTTCCTATGGGTCACGTTCACATCGGTGCATTTTATGGAAAGGGCCAGGGACTTTCTTTCTGGTTTTTGGTTCCATAGACTTCAATACATCAAAAACGTAAAATGCACCTGGAATATGCGAACTGCAACCTGCATAGGTGTGAACCAGGCCTTGTACTTCATCCAGAATGCAGACACCCTAATGCCCCGTACACATGATCGGAAATTCCGCCAGCAAAAGTCCGATGTGAGCTTTTTGGTCGGAAATTCCGACCGTTTGTATGCTCCATTGGACTTTTGCTGGCGGAATTCCCACCAGCAAAAGATTGAGAGCATGTTCTCTATTTTTCGGTCAGGAAAAAGTTCCGATCGGAAATTCCGATCGCCTGTACCGATTCCGACGCGCAAAATTCCTACGCATGCTCGGAAACAATTTGACGCATGCTCGGAAACAATTTGACGCATGCTCGGAAGCATTGAACTTCATTTTCTCGGCTCGTCGTAGTGTTGTACGTCACCGCGTTCTTGACGGTCGATAGTTCAGAGGACTTTTGTGTGACCGTGTGTATGCAAGGCAAGCTTGAGCGGAATTCCGTGGGAAAAACCATCCAAGATTTTTCCGACGGAAATTCCACTCGTGTGTACGGGGCATTAGACAAAAAAAAAAAAAAAAACTACTACCTACTAAACCTACCTAATAAAGTGGCCGGTGAGTGTAGGTGCGAGTGGAGCCTAAGGCAGCCCATAGAGAATTCATATATTTTTTTTGCATTCAAAGTAGTTGTAATTGATTGGTAGATCAACTTTTGTTTAACCACTTCCGGACCGCCCACCGTCGTTATACGTGGGTACTTTTTTTTTTTTTTATTTTTAAATTCTTTATTTTTCAACAACCATGAATCACATGCCACTTGAAACATTTCTTCTCAAACATCTTATCGATATATACAAATTCATTTTTCCATAATATAGCCTTTTCACTCGTTTCATCACCAATTGATTCTAAAACTCTTCTGTCCCAAGGGCAAGGCATATAATTCCCCCTTTTCCATTTCCCCTACCCCCATTGCCCCCCCCCACCCCCAAAAAAAAAAAAAAAAAAAAAAAAAAAAAAAAGATTATTAATTTGCCCCACCCCCCCCCACGGGGAGGGAGGGGGGAACCCCTCTCCTCAGGTCCCTTCGGTCTTATATGTCCCCCTTCTCCTATTCTCTATTTCTATATTCTACCAGGGGAGACCAAGTCCTCCGGTATTTCTCGTCTTGGTCTTTCAGCGTCATCGTCAATTTTTCCATTTGTTGAATTTCTGTAATTCTAGCCCACCACTGAAATTTGGTCGGGGGGGCTGTACTCTTCCAGAGAGCCGGGATACACGCCCTTGCGGCGGTGAGAAGGTGTTTGAGCAGAGATCTCTTATATTTTTCTGCCGACAGAGGGACATCATTTAATAAAAATGCAGCCGGGTTGCTCCCAAGGGACACACCTGTAATATCCTTAATCGTTTCCTCAACTGTTTCCCAGAAGCCTTTGATATCCTCACATTCCCAGAATATATGTATCATCGTTCCCTCCCCCCTCCTACAACGCCAGCATCTATCTGATACTTGCGGGTAAATTTTATGAAGGACTGCTGGTGTTCTATACCATCTGGTAAGAATTTTATATCCTCCCTCTTGGTATCTACTGGCAATTGATGTTTTATGTACTGATTTTAATATTTTCGTCTTCTGCTTTTGAGTAAACGTTACTCCAAGCTCTCTCTCCCAGGCTAGCATGAAATTGAGCTCCTGTGTCACTTCCGGGCATGTTAATATTTCGTAAAAATATGATAAAGAATGTCTGATACTTTCACCATTTAGACAGGTCTGTTCAAACCTAGTCAGCTCCCTTATTACTAAAAATTTTTTATTTTTTGAGCGAATATACGCTCCTAGCTGCATAGCCCTGAAATAATCCAAGTCCTCTGTTACCTCACCCTCTATCTCGCCCCTTGTCATCAAGCGGCGGTCCCTAGAGAAGTCAATCAGCCTGCTCTTCCCTTTATGTTTTATTGCTTCATACCTCCGATCGGTTAAACCTGGTAGGAAGTCCGGGGCACCCAATACCGGTGTCATTGGGCTCGGAGTTGGTGAAAGATTTGTTTTTTTGAAAATCATGTAGATAAAGCGGATAGTTGCCCCTGTTAGCGGGTGTTTTTTCACCGTGGTGGGTAATTCTGATTTTTTAATCCATGCTATTCCTTCCAATGGAATTTTAGACGTCGCCTGTTCTAGCTGTATATGCGGTTTCCTTACCGAGGCACACCATTCCACCACTCTCGCTAGTTGTAGGGCTTCCCAGTAATGTACTGGGTCTGGGAAACCAATACCTCCCTTCCCTTTTGGGAGTGCTAGGATGTTTCTCCTTATTCTTGCTGGTTTCCCTGCCCATATGAACCTTAGAAATCCTGATCTGAGGTCCTTAAGAAAGTTTGATGGAATCTTTATTGGTAACGTTTGAAACAAATAGAGAATTCTGGGCATCACGTTCATCTTTATAATATTTGTCCTTCCAAACCAGGTAAAGATATCTCTATCCCATCTCCTGAAATCTTGTTTAATTTGTCTTAACATTGGGGCATAGTTTAGTTCAAACATTCTGCTAAGCTTCTTTGAGATTTTGATCCCCAGATAATTTATATGGGAATCTGTCCACCTAAAATTAAATTGTGCTTTTATCCGATGTATTTCAATTGTATCCATCTCCAATCCCATCGCTTCGGACTTCGTGTAGTTTACCTTATAATTTGCTAACTCCCCATACTCATTGATCTCACTTAGAAGGGAAGGGAGGGATATAATTGGAGAGGTTATGAAAAAGATCAAGTCATCAGCATATGCTGCTAGTTTGTGTTCCTCACCCTTCGTCTTAATACCCCTAATATTGCAATCCGCTCGTATTTTCCTTAGGAATGGTTCCAGTGTGAGTATGAAAATAATTGGTGAAAGAGGACACCCCTGTCGCGTTCCATTCTGGATCTCAAAGGCCTGTCATTGACCTTAACCCTTGCACTTGGGACTGAGTAGAGGTTTGAGAACCAGCTCAACATTCCCTCCCCCAGTCCAATATGTTGTAGGGTTGTTTTAAGAAAAATCCAATCAACCCTATCGAAAGCTTTTTCTGCGTCTGCCGAGAACAGTACAAGGGGTTCCTGTCTACTCTGTACTGTATATATTGCATTTATTACTCTTTGTGTGTTTTCCCTACCCTCCCTTCCTGCCGTGAATCCCACCTGGTCTGGATGAATCAATGCCGGGATGTGTTCTTCTAATCTTAGCGCCAGGATTTTAGAAAAAATTTTCAAATCCACGTTGAGTAGCGCAATAGGCCGATAGCTAGAGCATTGGGATGGGTCCTTTCCTTCCTTAGGAATTACTGCTATATGTGCCATCAAAGTTTCTTTAGGTATCCTCCGCCCTTCCCGTAGGGAGTTAAAGGCCGCCACGAACCTTGGAGCCAGTTTCTCAGCGAAAAATCTATAATACGTCAGAGTGTACCCGTCTGGGCCCGGGGCTTTCCCTACTTTTAGCAGGTTTATTGCTTTTTTAAATTCTTCTATTGAGATTGGTGCGTCTAAATCTCTTATTACCTCATCTTTTAACCTTGGCATTTCTGAGTTATTTAGATATTCTTTTGCCCTTTCTTGTTTATTTCTGCACCTGTGTGGGGACTGATGGCCCTCCAACTGGTACAATCCCTCATAATACCCCTTAAAGATCTGTGCCATCTCCTGTGATGATTTCGCCATACTCCCCTGCTGTGTTTTAATACCCGACAAATGGGATGGTTTTGTAGCATCCTTAAGGGCCTTTGCCAGCATCCTACTTGGTTTATTCCCAAATTCATATAGTGTCCGCCTTCCCAATTTCAGTTTTGCTTTGGCCTGTTCGATGAGGAGCAAGTTCAGGTCCCCCCTGAGGCCCCCTAGTTTCTCCTCTGACACCTGTGTATGAGATTCTTTATGTTTCAGCTCTACTGCCCTAATTTTTCCGAGCAAATCCTCAACCCTTGCGTTAAGCTCCTTCTTCCTATGCGCCCCGAGTGATATCAGAACACCCCTCATCACGCATTTATGTGTCTCCCATACACAAAATGGGGTGACCTCACTCGACTCATTTGTCAGGAAAAAGGAGTCCAACTCCTGGTTAAGTTTTTGCTCATACTCCTTGTCTTTTAATAGAGTTTCATTAATCTTCCAGTGCCATTCCCGGCGTTCGTCCTCCCCCAAAATCAGCGTACAATCTGTCGGGGCGTGGTCTGAAAGGGTAAATGAACCTATTTCTGCACTCACCAGTGATGTTATGGCTGACTGCGATACCATAACATAATCGATGCGCGTGTATGTTTTATGCTTTGCCGAGTAAAACGTATAGTCCCTGTCCTGGACATGGATTGACCTCCATGTGTCTATTACTTGCAGATTACTCAGTAATTTCTTAATTCTTCGTATTTTTGTCGCGGAGAGATGTGATGCTCCCCTTGACGTGTCCAGGAGCGGGTCTAATGCAAAGTTTAGGTCACCTCCTATCACTAAAATACCCTCCTTGTGTTGGTGTACCATTTGTAGACAAGTCTCCAGGTAATTCACCTGGTCTTCATTTGGAAGGTAAAGGTTCACCAATGTGATCCTCTGTGGTCCCAATTGTCCCTTTACAATTAAAAGGCGACCCTCCTCATCTGTAACTACCTTCAACTCTTCCCATGGGATTTGTTTTGAGATTATAATTGATACTCCATTAGTTTTGGAACTCGGAGATGTACTATGATAGGCTGTAGAGAATTTATAATTTCCAAGTTTTGGTATTCTGTCCCTTCTAAAGTGTGTCTCTTGGAGGAAGCCAATCTGCGTCCCCAACCTTCCCATCTCCGCGAGCAGCCTAATCCGCTTCTCCGGGATGTTCAGTCCCTTGACATTGTATGAGGTGAATTTTATTCTGGTCATGTTTCCTTCCTTTCTTAACCTTTCTTTTTGCGGTCTATTGAAATTTACGAGGAGAGAAGTCCCCCCCTCAGAAACCCCAGGAGGAAGAAGGAGAAAAAAAAAAAAAAAAAAAAAAAAAAAAAAAAGGGAAGACCCCCCTTATACCAATTGGAGGTCACTCTCCGAACGGCGCGAGACCTCGGTGCCGTTTGGCGGAGAAAAAAAAAAAAAAAAAAAAAACAACCCCTTTTAAAGACGCCTCCGACTTTCCCTCCACTCGGAGGGGAGACGTCTATTGTGGGCGAGTGCCCCTGAGCACAAAAAGTTTGAGTATCTGTATATCAAAAAGAACCACAGCGGCACGCTCATTAGTAATATCTACGAGTGAAACAGCCAAGGAGAAAGACCCTATAATGTTATCAATCAGTTACCCTACTATATTTCCATTTCCATACTTGTGTTCCGCTTATTAACATATAGAACCATTCGCTCCCTCCCTCTCCCTCCTCCCCCCCTCACCCATCTCCTTCCCCGCTCCTTTACTCCCAAATGTCCCATATCTCACCCCCCTCCATCCCTGTTCCCCCCCCCCCCCCCAGCACCCCCCCCTCCGCCCTCCCCGGTAAGCCGAGGTATTTGAAGGGCAAAAGGGGAGGGGACCCAGGGGAGGGGGGGGAGGGGGAGGGAGGAGAGGAGAAAAGAAAAAAAAAAAAAAAAACACACACACCTTCCAACCAAACACTTCTTATACATCCTGTGCTTCTAAATTCTCGTGGCATATTCTCACCAAAACACAGCAATAAAATCCACCCAAATCCACCCACTTAACTGTACCCACCCCTGTGATATGTACACAAAAGAAAAAAAAAAAAAAAAAAAAAAAAAAAAAACTCTCAACTTCCTCTATTCTTAGGGGACCCTGCGGATCCTTATCCCTTAATGTGAAAATTTATATACAGCCAAAAAACATATTATTTAGTGTCATATATCCCTTCCCCTTCTCCCTCCCCCCTCCCCCCTTTTATACCCTTCCCCTTACTTCCATATATACAACCAGTGTAACATGTGTAACCACCAAAACCTCCATGTAAAGTGTCATAATGCAACCTATCCTTATTGCTCTAGAAAAAAAAAAAAAAAAAAAAAAAGCAGTAATGGGCAATGGGCCTCCCATTGATATTGCCTCTGATATATCCTACTCAAAAAAAAAAACATCTTCCATTTTACGTAAAGGAACATACAGAGAACCACAGGGAAAAAATAAAAAGAAAGCAAGAGGGAGAGAGGAGAAAAAGCTCTCTCTCTACCCTTCCCCCCTCTGCCCCCCTTTAGGGGGGTATGCCACAAAGAGCACCTTCAGGGGGGGGGAGAGTGTCCCCCGAACCTTCCATCAAGTCCGGAGCAACACCATTGGAGGGAGTTCTTTGAAAAATAATATGGCACGTAGGAAAGCAAAAACAAAAGTCATGTCCAACATGCAATTCTAGCCCCATTTCCTTCTCCTATATCCCTGCATCCTCCTAATTATTTCTGATGTGTATACTTTCTAACAGTATCCGTAGTCATGTCAATCCAATCAGGGATCTCCAATATTTCTGAGCCCAGAAACTTAAATAGGTCCGGTAATTGCTCTGGTGCCATCAGGGCAAAGGTGTGATCCTCCTTTTTTATGATTAACGAGAATGGGTGTCCCCATCTGTAAGTTGCGCCTTTTGCCCGGATTTGATCCAGCAATGGCCTCAGTAACCTTCTCCTTTTTTTCGTCTGCCGGCTGAGGTCTGGGAACACCTGGACCCCCTGGCCTGCGACTTCCAGCACCCCTTTCTGCCAAGCCGCTCTCATTATGTCCTCCTTTATCCTAAAAAAGTGCACACGACAGAGCACATCCCTAGGGGGGCCTGCTTCTAACATAGGCCCGGCTGGGCTCCTATGAACACGGTCCAGCTCAATATGACTGTCGGCTGGCTTTCCTAAGTATTTATTAAGGGCCTCGGTTACTGTTTCCCTCAGGTTGGGTGGTTTTATTGTTTCTGGGATCCCTTTAATGCGTACATTGTTTCTCCTGCTTCTGTTCTCAAATTCCTCTGCTTGTAGCTGCAGCAGTAACAATTGCTGATGTTGTGTTTTAAACTTCCTTTCCAGTAGTTCTATACGGGCATCTGCCGAGGACTGTAGGGACTCACAAGTGCCCATTCTTCTGTCCATCACCTCCAATTTAGCAGTTACTTCACCTAATTCTTCCCTGACCGCAATTTTTATGTCACTCAATAAGGTTTGTAATTCCTCTTTAGTAGGTAGCGCCTGTATGAGCTTCCTAATGTCCTGTACCTCCTCAGCAGCCAGTACAACAGTTCCCCCCTTATAACCAGGACGTACCTGAGTCTCTGTAACAGCCACGGTGCAGGGCACAATTGGGGGGCTGGTCTCTGCGGTTTCTGCCACCTCCGTGCGAATGTTACCAGCTGAGACACTTACAGTAATCGGGATAGGTGGTTCCTCCATGACTGCTTGCTGTCTCAGGGCCGCCCGAGCAGCGCGCTGTGAGACGGTCCCGGTCTCCATTGCTATCGCTGGCTCCGTCCTACCAATAAGGTATTTAGAAACAGAGGGGTATCCGGGTACCTCCGACCGACCTGTGCCCTTCCCTTGTCTGCTTCCAGGCATATACTCCTGCGTACACTCTGGGCATAGATTCGTCCCTGCAGCCGTTCTTGGTCCCTCTTGGCGTGTCTCACTCAGCACGCCAGACCCGTTCTCCTGCTCGAGCGCGCCGCCGCGATGCTCCGCCTCTCACTCCGTCATGCCCAGACCGCACCTCCCTGCGTCAATCACTGCGTCCCTCGTTATACGTGGGTACTTTGAAGAGGAATACCGTTGTTACCCTGTTTCCCCGAAAATAAGACCTAGCGTGATTGCCGGTGATGGCTGCAATATAAGCCCTACCCCCCAAATAAGCCCTACCCTGAAAATAAGACCTACAAGGACTTTAACTAGGGCTTATTTGGGGGGTAGGGCTTATATTGCAGCCATCACTGACAATCACGCTAGGTCTTATTTTCGGGGAAACAGGGTATGGTAGCAGCTAGCTGCCATAACCCCGGTATCCTCATCTTCAGCGGGCGGTCCGCTTCAAGATAAAAGTGGTCTCTGCGGCGGATTCGCTGCAAGATCACTTATCGGCAGCGGGAGAGGGGCTCCCGCCGCTCTCCGATGCCCTCCGCTGCTTACCGGAGCCATCGGCAGCGGCGGAGGCGATCGGATGTTGCTCCTTCTGTGACATGGAGACGAGTGAGGGGGAGATGGCCCCCCACCCGTCTTCATATCTTTGCAAGGCGGAAGCGACATCAAAACGTCACTTCCGCCCGTAGCTCTTAAAGGGCCGTTTTTTTAAAAAAATTTTTTGTATTGCATTTTTAGTGTAAATATGAGATCTGAGGTCTTTTTGACCCCAGACTTCATATTTAAGAGGACCTGTCATGCTTTTTTTCTATTACAAGGGATGTTTACATTCCTTGTAATAGGAATAAAAGCGACACAATTTTTTTTTTTTAAAGAACAGTGTAAAAATAAAAAATAAAAGGTAAAATAAAAAAAATTTAAATTTTAAACACGCTGCGTCCCGACGAGCTGACGTGCAGAAGCGAACACATACGTGAGTAGCGCCCGCATATGAAAACGGTGTTCAAACCACACATGTGAGGTATTGCTACGATCGGTAGAGCGAGAGCAATAATTCTAGCCCTAGACCTCCTCTGTAACTCAAAACATGCAACCTGTAGAATTTTTTAAACGTCACCTATGGAGATTTTGAAGGGTAAAAGTTTGTCGCCATTCCACCAGCGGGTGCAATTTTGAAGCGTGACATGTTGGGTATCGATTAACTCGGCGTAACATTATCTTTCACAATATAAAAAAAAATTGGGCTAATTTTACTGTTGTCTTATTTTTTAATTCAAAAATGGGTATTTTTTCCAAAAACAGCGCGCTTGTAAGACCGCTGCCCAAATACGGTGTGACAGAAAGTATTGCAACGACCGCCATTTGATTCTCTAGGGTGTTAGGGAAAAAAATGTATAATGTTTGGGGGTTCTAAGTAATTTTCTAGCAAAAAAAAAACAGTTTTTAACTTGTGTAGCGCTTACCCCCGAAGGAGCAGCTGATTAATTGTTATATCCGTAATTCACGTTTACCACCTGACCCATTGCAGCCCACACAAACAGACACAGTCCAAATTGCATTTTTCTCTTTGCTTTTATTAAAATAACATGAACTGGGATAGGAGAAGGGTTTCTTTTGAGATGCTCTTTCGTTTCTTTGTAATATTTTCTTTGCCTTTAATGCAAAGACCTAGCAGCATTGCAGATAATAGGAAATCGCACATGTGATTTCCTCATCAGGGAAGATGGAAGTAGATTTGATAGAGAATAATTGATAAAGAGTCACTCTGAATAACTTCTTCATCTGCAGAACTTTTTAAGGACAGTCTGTTTCTCTACATGTGAACTTGCAGCTTCACCGCTACCTTTTTACCACTACTTCCCATCTGCATGGTACTTCCAAGTTGAGCTAAAGAAAAGTCACTCCGAATAACTCCTCCCGCTTGACTGATCGGAATCCCGGGGCATTGCTGAACCCAAAGTCACAGGCCACCACCGCCTGTCTCATTGACTTGCACACCAACATCCCTCTGGCAGTACCCTTCCCTTGGGCTTTCACTCACTTGATCAATGGTCCATGTGCCACTCATAAACGATCGATCGCCCAGTTGTCCTCCGCTTAGTTGCTACTTCTTCCGCAATGATTCCTTCAGCCCTTTCCTCCTTTCTGGCACGCTCCCTTCCCCGCAGGGGCGGCCAACGACACCAGCGACTACATGCTGTACGGTGTCGTCTCTTCCTCTATGGAGGCCGGTTCCCCACCCTTCTCGCAAGGGGAACCTCTCCCCTCCGGGAACCAGGCTGGGCTTCTCCAAACTCGAACAGGAAACTAACTCCTCACTGACCATGTGACTTTTATATGAGAGTCCCGGGGCATTACCAAACAAATTAATGATTGGCCGAGACTCGCATACAAACTACCTGCCACTCAAATCCCAAATGAACAAACAGGCCTGCTGTAATGAAACAAGCCTGCCTAAATTTACCTGAAACTATAACCTAGCAAAAAGGTCACATACTTTAAAAGTAGGTGCCCGCTACACTTGAAAACAACAAATCTCAAAAAGAGGCTCGGTCCTTAAGTGGTTAACAGCAGTGCCCATACATGGATCAAAATTCAGCCGGTCCCTGCTGAACCAGCCGAATTTTGAATCATGTATGGCCGGCTTAACTGTTGTATAGGGGGGTCACAGAGGTGGGAGAAGATGTCCTGTGTGTAATGAACTTCCTTCATAACATATTCCAACTAACTCAAGGCCTTGTCCATACCTGACAGACTGTCAGCGGCAAGCTTGTTGTGAAACCGTCTAATACGGATTAGAGGCTAAATGTCAGCAGTCCCTCTACAAGACACTTACCAGCTCAGCTTTACATCTTAATAGTCATCCTCTTGTGCAGCAGAGGTGAAGAAAGTACCAAAGCAGGGCCATAGGATGGACAAAATAAATGTCTATAAAGCGGCTCTAAATTGTATTGAACGTTAATCGCTTGCTGGTGCGCCGCAGTACATTTACTGCAGCAGGTCGGCTTATAGAGGCACAATCGCGTACCTGTACGTCGCGGCTTCCGTCCGGCAGGCCTGGAAGACTGTGCTGCCATTTGCAGCAGCACAAGTCGATCGACAGGTTCCCGACCAATGATTTATGGCCAGCACCCACTGATCGGCTCATGGAATGACAGATAATTGATCGGTGATGATCACTGACTGTGTTTACTATACTTCAGTTTAAGAATGAACGGGAAGCTCTGTACAGAGCTATTCCCGTTCATTCATTCTGCACTGCTGAGGCTCAAAGGTGAAAACATGAGAGGTCTGTTTAGACCCCTGATATTTCACCAAAGACCCCCCAACGGGGGTCCTAAAAATAAAACGGTAAAAAAAAAAACAACAAAAATAAAAAACTGACACCAGTGGCGGATCTACTGGGTTGCAAGGGTTGCACTTGCGCCATCGTAGGACGGGGTACCGTTGCGGGACTGTAATAAAGGGTCCCACAATGGGAGTAAGGCTGGGTTCACACTGACGCAAATTGGATGAGGGTTGCCCCGCATCCAATTCGCATGACAGGAGAGTGTGACCGCCTCTCAATGGATTTGGTTCACACAGCTACGGGGCGGCCGCGGTCCGAATTGCAGAAGGGTCCTGTGCGTCTTCTGGTCCGTTTCAGGTGTGAATTCAGCCAAAAATTCTGACCTGATTGGCACCTGAAACAGTGAACAGACACGCACCGGACCCCATGCTGTGAGCCACAGGCTGCAGCTAATGTGAACCCAGCCCAAAGGGCCCCAGGATCAGTGGGAAGGGCCCCGGACGGGGGGCTAGGGAGGGCCCGTCATGATTTCTTGCACCAGGGCCAATCCAATCAATTAACCTTCTTTGAGGGGCTTGTCTAGATAAAGGAAGGCCCGTAGACGTGGTGTATCTGGATTTTGCAAAAGCATTTGACACAGTTCCCCATAAACGTTTTCTGTACAAAGTACAGTGGAATGGACCATAGGGTGAGTACATGGATTGAAAACTGGCTACAAGGGCGAGTTCAGAGGGTGGTAATAAATGGGAAGTACTCGGAATGGGCAGGGGTGGGTAGTGGGGTTCCCCAGGGTTCTGTGCTGGGATCAATCCTATTTAATTTGTTCATAAACGATCTGGAGGATGGGATAAACAGTTCAATCTCTGTATTTGCGGACGATAATAAGCTAAGCAGGGCAATAACTTCTCCACAGGATGTGGAAACCTTGCAAGAAGATCTGAACAAATTAATGGGGTGGGCAACTATTTGGCAAATGAGGTTTAATGTAGAAAAATGTAAAATAATGCATTTGGGTGGCAAAAATATGAATGCAATCTATAGACTGGGGGGAGAACCTCTGGGGGAATCTAGGATGGAAAAGGACCTGGGGGTCCTAGAAGATGATAGGCTCAGCAATAACATGCAATGCCAAGCTGCTGCTAACAAAGCAAACAGAATATTGGCATTAAAAAGGGGATCAACTCCAGAGATAAAAACGATAATTCTATCGCTCTACAAGACTCTGGTCCGGCCGCACCTAGAGTATGCTGTCCAGTTCTGGGCACCAGTCCTCAGGAAGGATGTACTGGAAATGGAGCGAGTACAAAGAAGGGCAACAAAGCTAATAAAGGGTCTGGAGGATATTAGTTATGAGGAAAGGTTGTTAGCACTGAACTTATTCTTTCTGGAGAAGAGACGCTTGAGAGGGGATATGATTTCAATTTATAAATACCATACTGGTGACCCCACAATAGGGATAAAACTTTTTCGCAGAAGGGAGTTTAACAAGACTTGTGGCCACTAATTAAAATGAGAAGAAAATAGGTTTAACCTTAAACTACGTAGAGGGTTCTTTACTGTAAGAGCGACAAGGATGTAGAATTCCCTTCCACAGGTGGTGGTCTCAGCGGGGAGCATCGATAATTTAAAAAGACTATTAGATAAGCACCTGAACGACCACAACATACAGGGATATACAATGTAATACTGACAAATAATCACACACATAGGTTGGACTTGATGGACTTTTTTCAACCTCACCTACTATGTAAACTTCTGCTTCCCTGCATCTCTTTTACAGGTATACCTTGATGTAAAAAAAAAAAAATAGTACAGTGACAGGGTGGCATTAAAGCGGTTGTAAACCGCTGGGTGCCTTTTTTTTTTTTTCCTGCAAGGCAAAGCCATAATGTGCTAGTATGCATCGCTGCAGTGATCGGCTGCATATATAGTAAATATCTCCTAAACGGTGCACGTTTGGGAGATATTTACAGTACCTATAGGTAAGCCTTATTACAGGCTTACCTATAGGTACAAGTCAAAGATTCAAGTTTACAACCACTTTAATGTTATAATTCCTGTGAAGAAACAACATATCTCACAATCCCTGAGTCTATCAGTCTAGCACTGTCCACTGTGCTGAACCCAGCTCAAATCATGAGAAATACCTGAGAATGAATTCACTGCAGTGGCGTACATACAGGGGTCACAACTGTGAGCTGGAGTTCTAGACCCATGGTCCAGGGGCTGTTTGGCCCCCTCTGTACACCTGGATAGGAGAGGCAGAGGCACGTGAAGGAACTGATCCCTCCATGCAGCCACTGAATGCCTGCTTCTCCTCCCCTCCCTCCTGCAGACATCCAGGTGGATGAAGGAACCAACCCACTCACCAGAACATTGTATTCTGAAAGTCGCACCTGTCGCGGTTGGAACACACTAACCAGTTGCTGCAGCCACTAATTGAGAATTTTTTTAGCAATTCCATTCATCGGAAGTCAATCAAAGATTGACTTCTGTTGAGTGGGGACAGCCACATACTGATCAAAGTTTGGCCGATCCCTTCTGAACCAGCCTAATTTCGATCTGTGTATGGCCAGCCTAAGACATGCAACAAGAGATGGTTAGAACCTAAAGACGTGAAACAAGAGATGGTTAGAGCCTGAAGACATGCTGCAAAGAGGTGGTCAGAGCCCGAAGACATGCTGCAAAGAGGTAGTCAGAGCCCGAAGACATGCTGCAAAGAGGTAGTCAGAGCCTGAAGACATGCAACAGGAGATAGTCTGAGCCATTAGACATGCAAAAGAAATGCCACTCACAAAGCTTCCACACCTGAACAAGTGCTCCCGTCCTACTGCAATCTCTCAGGTGCTGGCTCTGCACAAATGTGTAGAAGAAGGAAGGAAATCCTGGACTCATAGCTATGAGTAAGCATCATTTGATGTGAAACGCGTTAGCCTTTGATCCCTGTTTCATCCACTCTTTGATGTGACTGTTTTTTGGATTTGTATTAATTTTTGCCAATAAAGATGCCTTTTTCATGGAGTGCGGCAGTCCAGAATTTCCTTCCTTCTTCTACCCATTAGACATGCAACAAGAGATGGTCAGAGCCTGAAGACATGCAACATGAGATGGTCAGAGCCTGAAGACATGCAACATGAGATGGTCGGAGCCTGAAGACATGCAACATGAGATGGTTGGAGCCTGAAGACATGCAACATGAGATGGTTGGAGCCTGAAGACATGCAACATGAGATGGTTGGAGCCTGAAGACATGCAACATGAGATGGTTGGAGCCTGAAGACATGCAACATGAGATGGTTGGAGCCTGAAGACATGCAACATGAGATGGTTGGAGCCTGAAGACATGCAACATGAGATGGTTGGAGCCTGAAGACATGCAACATGAGATGGTTGGACCATGAAGACATCCAACATGAGAAGGTTGGAGCCTGAAGACATACAACATGAGATGGTTGGAGCCTGAAGACATGCAACATGAGATGGTTGGAGCCTGAAGACATGCAACATGAGATGGTTGGAGCCTGAAGACATGCAACATGAGATGGTTGGAGCCTGAAGACATGCAACATGAGATGGTTGGAGCCTGAAGACATTCAACATGAGATGGTTGGAGCCTGAAGACATACAACATGAGATGGTTGGAGCCTGAAGACATGCAACATGAGATGGTTGGAGCCTGAAGACATGCAACATGAGATGGTTGGAGCCTGAAGACATGCAACATGAGATGGTTGGAGCCTGAAGACATGCAACATGAGATGGTTGGAGCCTGAAGACATGCAACATGAGATGGTTGGACCATGAAGACATCCAACATGAGAAGGTTGGAGCCTGAAGACATACAACATGAGATGGTTGGAGCCTGAAGACATGCAACATGAGATGGTTGGAGCCTGAAGACATGCAACATGAGATGGTTGGAGCCTGAAGACATGCAACATGAGATGGTTGGAGCCTGAAGACATGCAACATGAGATGGTTGGAGCCTGAAGACATGCAACATGAGATGGTTGGAGCCTGAAGACATTCAACATGAGATGGTTGGAGCCTGAAGACATGCAACAGGAGATGGCCAGAGATTGCAAACATGGTGTAGGAGTTGTCGGAGACTGGAGACATGATTCAGGAGACACATTACATGAGATTATTAGAGATCATTGCTATTATGGCCCCTTTACAACTCAATGCTTCCATATCTGTGCTCCCTACAGCTCTTTTAAAAAACACTTGTGCCAAATGCAATGTTGCTCTCAGCGAGATCCATTATAGAAGATCAAAAAAAAAAAAGAAGAAATGGACAGCACAGAAAAACCACAGTGTAATACAAATAAACCAACTATTAAATGACTATAAGCCAGTTTAACGAACACTTTCTTCACTAACTTGAGCAAGAACTGAAACAGAGCACCGTTAGCAGGGGCCCCGGGGGCACCACAGTGAGTGTCAAAGGCCCCATGCAGCCTAGAAGTCTCAGGTTGGGCACCAAGGTCCAAGATTCGAGGTAGGACTTCGGCATCACCAGCAGAGGCTCAATGCATATCTGCCTTGGTGAGACTTTACCCATCAGTGGCCATTGTTAGGCTGGGCTATGCACCGTCTTTGCTCTCAGAAATATGGTGCTGTGTTATGATAATCTAATACCGCCCCTGACTATTTATCTAGCCATAATAATAGTCATTTCAATACCTGTTTTTACTGGTCCAATTACATTTCCTGTCAGCAGACAGAACATTGTGGGGGTTTGATTTATCTATATTCTGTTGCCTGGGTTACCAGGGACACACACACACACACGAAATGTTCTTCCGATGCTGTAAAAACACACATTTTTCAGGAATGAGCCGAGTTACAATGGCAGGGGCCACTGGACACATGAAAATCAATTGTATAATACATCAAAGATACGTTTAAGCGGACCTTCACTCAATAAAAAAAAACTTTTCCCCATTGGTTTCCTCCTCCTCAAAGTTAAAAAGAAAAAAACACCAATTGTGTAGTAATGTTTTTCGTCCACCCTACCTCCATTCTTGACTAGGAGGGAATGAAGCAATCCCTTTCACTTGAGTCTCCTATCCACATCACAAATCCCAAAGAGGCTTCAGCCTCAGTGCTGGAGAAGGAAGGACCCCTGCACATCATAGGGGCCATTTACTGAAGGTATTGAAAGCCAGCAGTCTCTTCATAGTTGCAGCCAACTCTCAATAACGTTGGAGCAAGAACGTTGGATTAAAAGGAGGACAACTCTGGATCCACTGGACGGGTGAGCATGTTAATTGCGGGTACAAGGTAAGAACGGACAAGTCATAAAGGTAACTTCTTTGCTTTAAGAAAAAAAAAAGGCTCAGTTCACCTTTACAAAAAATATTGGCAGTCAAGGTGCTCTAGTAGTGTAAAAAACATTGTCCATGAAATAAAAAAAAAAAAAAAACGGAGCTTAGTTTAACGTGAAAAATTGAAGGAACCTCACGCTATCGCTATGGAAATAGCAAAAAGTGCTTATAAATAGAATTATCTAAATAAATGAGCTGCTCTCCTCAAAGTGCAGAGTGCTGTCTGATTTGGGGTGTGTAGCAATAGGGGGCACCCTCTGAATGCAACTACATGGCAAATGAGGTTCAATGTAGAAAAATGTAAAATAATGCATTTGGGTGCTAAAAATATCAAGGCAATCTACTCACTAGGGGTTGAACCTCTGGGGGAATCTAGGATGGAAAAGGACCTGGGGGTCCTAGTAGATGACAGGCTTAGCAACGGCATGCAATGCCAAGCTGCTGCTAACAAACAGAATATCGGCATTAAAAAGGGGATTTACTCCAGAGATAAAACGATAATTCTCCCGCTCTACAAGACTCTGGTCCGGCCGCACCTGGAGTATGCTGTCCATTTCTGGGCACCAGTTCTCAGGAAGGATGTACTGGAAATGGAGCGAGTACAAAGAAGGGCAATAAAACTAATAAAGGGTCTGGAAGATATTAGTTATGAGGAAAGGTTGCGAGCACTGAACTTATTCTCTCTGGAGAAGAGACGCTTGAGAGAGATATGATTTCAATATACAAATACCGTACTGGTGACCCCACAATAGGGATAAAACTTTTTCGCAGAAGAGAGTTTAATAAGACTCGTGGCCACTCATTACAATTAGAAGAAAAGAGGTTTAACCTTAAACTACATAGAGGGTTCTTTATTTTAAGAGTGGCAAGGATGTGGAATTCCCTTCCACAGTCGGTGGTCTCAGCGGGGAGCATCAATTGTTTCAAGAAACTATTAGATAAGCACCTGAACCACAACATACAGGGATATACAATGTAATACTGACATATCACACACATAGGTTGGACTTGATGGACTTGTGTCTTTTTTGAACCTCACCTACTATGTAACTATGAATAGTGCTAATTTATGTTCAATAATGGGGCAGATTTGCCAGGATGGTAGTTTTTGACCTGACTTAACTGAAAAAAGAGATTGACCTACAGGTATGTTGTAAACTAAATAAAGTGCATAGTGTTAATTAATGATAAAATATAAACAATTCATGAATACTACTTTTTCAGTGCTGAATTATATTGTTGACATTGAATCAAATATTTCATCAAAACAAAGTCCATATGTCAATCCTTACACCATCACCAGTGGCAAACTTCATAAAAATCACCCGGTGGATGTGCGTGAAATGCCTACTCACCAGACCACCGTGACCTCTTCAACTAAAAAGGCTGCTTAGATTAGTTGGTGCCTTTTCCCGGCACTGAGGATTGTAGCATAAATACACCAGACAGATGGGCGTGCGTTCCACCTCCGTGGTGAAGTGAAAACCGTAAGTGGCCCGAAATGACGTGACGATAATTCAAATGATAATTCAGCACTGAAAAAGTAGTATTCATGAATTGTTTATATTTTATTATTAATTAACACTATGCACTTTATTTAGTTTACAACATACCTGTAGGTCAATCTCTTTTTCAGTTAAGTCAGGTCAAAAACTACCATCCTGGCAAATCTGCCCCATCCTAGCATGGCAGCTGGGGACATCTTAACCGTTGAGTGGTCTCCCAGCAAAACCAAGATTAAGTGCTCTCTCTTGTTCACAATCCAGGCAAATTGCAGTGTGCTCTCCCGCCCCTCTCCCCTGTTCCTCTACTTATTTTAGGTTTGGATAGAGTAAGGAAAGGGGTAGTAAAACTGCTAGGTTTACATTTGTTTGTTTTTGTTCCTGCTAGGGAGATTGACCCTCTCTATTTGTCTTTCAGTTATCACAGAGGCAAAAAGTTATGGGAAAATCCATAATTTGGAGTTGCCACTGGAACGGGAATAGAGCAGAAATCTTCCAATGGGGAGGTGTGGCAGTGACAACTGCCTAGGTTGTCTCTAGGTTGTACATATCTGGCTGCCTCTCTTCCAGATATGTACAGTATACAGGACAGGAAGTGAAGGGAAATCTCCCCAATGGCACACAGATGGCAAAGAATTGACAGGGTTTTTTTAACCAGCGCCATCTTTAAGGTGGGGCAAAAGGGGCAGCTGCCCCGGGCCCGGTCATTGTTGTAGAGCCCAAAGCAGCTGCCCCTTAAACCTGCACTGCCCTCAAATAGTTGATAAGTGGATATGGCTATCAATCAATAGATGAGGGCGGAATTGAAAGTGGACCTTCAGCCATTTTTTCAACTTTCCATCTATTAAATCTTCTGCCTTTGTTGTTTTAACTTTGGACAGTACATTTTTTTTTTTTTGCCAGTAAATACCTTATACAGCCCACTTCATGTTTCTTGTCAGGTCATTAGCCTAGGCTTATGACATCATGCACAGCTCTCTCTCACTCTCCTGAGAGTTTGCCAGGAAGGGGGGATGAGTCTTACGAGGGACAATGAGAGCTGCAGAGCTGGAGGTGTGTGTCTGTGTAAATCCAAGAAGTGAACAGGCAGTAGCTTCAACTGCCCACAGTTAAAATGGTTGCAGACAGATGATGGGGGTAGTATGGGGGACGGGTCCTGTATAATGATGGGGGGGGGGGCAAGAGAATGTTTGCCCAGGGTTTTTAACCCTTTTCTATTCTGTCTAAAACAAAAAGAAAAACGATATTTGGTTTAGATATACTTTAACTGGTGTGACTTATTAAACATGGGCCTGGTTAAATCATGTGATGCTTAAAGTGGTTCTAAAGGCATGACATTTTTTTTACCCTAATGTATTCCCTACCGTTGGCTCCTGCTGGTGTCTTTTAAATCCTGTGAGCAGAGAGCTGGGAGCCGGGCCAGGCTGCGCTGTGTCAATTGATGCATATAGCTTGGCTCAGGATCGAGCCGACACATGTACCACCACAAGAAGTGGATTCCTTTGGTGGGACACGGATTAGAGAAGAGGAACCTACAGCACCTGTGAGGGACCCCAGAAGAGGTGGTTCGGGGCCACTCTGTGTAGTGTGTCATTTGAGTACGTAGAATGCTCTTTTTTATGTACCTAATAAGTCACATTGTGAATGGCTTCCTCATTTCAAATGAGTATTGGGAACATAACCCAGCATCACCACGGGGTCACTCGCAAAAGCCCGGTGTCACTCACCACTCTTGTAAAAGTGAAGGCACTATCCTTTTATTTCCGATGGCTCAGTTTTTGAGATGCCACTGCAGGTATTCAAATGTTTCAGATGGGTCAAATACATGCTTCTCCTGCTGCATGCAATGGTTTCTCTTGCCGGTGTCTTGCAGAGACAGTTCCCCCGGCCGATAAGGTCCCCCTTGTACTGCGCAGGCGCAGTGCTTACGCAGTACGAATGACTAGGAGCCGCCGAAAATAGCCGAAGATGAAAAACTTCAATCAGCTGTACACGGCGCCTGCTCCCTGGGTCTGTAGAGGGGGGTCCTTATCCGCCGAGAGGAACTTTCTCGGCAGAACACCAGCCCCTGCGCCCTGTAATGACATACATGCCAGTGGGAGAAACCACTATGGCCTGAGGTTGAGAGCCTTCGCTTTAACTGGCCCTTGAGGCACTATTTCTTCCATTGATACCAACGATTGGGTATTATTCCTCCCACAGACAACGATGAGACACCACTGTCTGGACATTGTTCCTACCACTGACACAAGCAATGGGTAAGATTCCTTCCACTGACACCAATGATGGGGCACTATTGCTCCCAATGACACAATTCCTCCCAATGACACTAATTATTAAACATAATTCCTCCCAATGACATTAATGATTGCACACAATTCCTCCTGCTGACAACAAAGATGGGGCATTATTCCTTCCACTTGCACCAATTATGGGGTAGCATCCCTAACCCTGGCACCAACTATAGGATGCTATTCCTCCCACTGACACCAATAATTCCTCCTCCTGACGCCAACGATGGGGCAATATTCCCCCCACTGACACCAAGTATAGAATATTATTCCTCCTCCTACTGATCATAAGTGTGTGATTTTTCTAGTACCTAGGCCGATTTTTACACCTACTTACCATGGAGCCAGGTGGGTTGACTACTCCCACAGATCCCTGGACATTTTCTACTTTCACTGGCCAAAGCTTACCAACCCCCCCCCCCCCCCCCCCCCCTAATGTCTGGAGGACTTTATGTAGAAAGTTTGAAGACCCCAGGTATCGTGCTTCTTCCTTTACAGGGATGGTCTGTTTTTTGTAGTTTGATCCAATCACGAAATCACGGAAATCATGAAATATGACATGGCAGTTGTTGATTGTCCAAACCCATGCCGGAAGATGTGAAAGGTTGCGAAAACAACCTGTTTTAATGACATGATCCGGGCACCGTGGTGCCATAGAGTCTGGGACAGGTTCCAAATTTGTTACATTGATGAAGGTGTTGGTTGTTGTCAAATTGCTGGGGTAAAGATGTAAAAACAGCACATAAGTGGCTGAGAGATGGTGTTAAAGGCCTCCACCCTTATTTAGGAACGGTTGTTCTAGTTTGACATAAAATGTGACTAACTACTACTACTACTATACCATGACCTGAATAAGAAAAAAACATTCACAGACTCCTTGATCACCAATATTTTTATTTTTCCCTGAACAGAATCCTATTCCCAGAGCTAGATCATCCATAAGGCAGTCTAAGTCAGGAGCCAAGAAAAACCAACCCAATCTGTTTCAACAGAGGTTTTAGGTGCATATATTTTAAAATAAATATGAAAATGACACTGCCGTGTCAAGGCAACTCTATATAGGGCTGCTGATTGTGGGGTAGAGGCAGGGGGCGTATCTACCATGAGGCAAACAAGGTGATTGCCCTGGGTGGCATTTTTCAGGTGGGGCGGCGCCACCCCCAGGCAGAAGGGACACTACGAGGACTGCAGGGAAGCAGTGGTGTCGCTACGGGGGGGGGGCGTACTGCTCCCGGGTGACACCCACCACAGGGGGTGACAGTGACACTAGGGGTGGCCGTGGACTGACTGTTTGGTGACAGGGGAGTGAAGCGGAAGCAGGAGACGGCGGTGGCTCTAGCCTCTGATCCCGGAAGTAGCTCAATTGGCAGAGCAGGTCGGAGTCCCGGGCTGTGATCGTGCCTCAGCAGCCTCGCTACACACAGCTGATAAAAAGGAGGCGGTGGGCTGTGGGAGAGTGAGAGTCCACTGTAATTTTTTTTTGGGGGGGTGGGAATGGGAGAGTCTCCTGGTGTAGTATAGGGGGAATGGGGAGCGCTCCTCTCTCTCCTGCAGCCCCCCCTCTCTCACCCCCTTCTCTTGCTCTCCCCCCACCTCTTTCCCCCCTCCCTCTCTCTCAACCCCCCTCCCTCTCTCTCAACCCCCCTCTGTCTCTCAACCCCCCTCTCTCTCTCACCCCCCTCTCTCTCTCACCCCACCTCTTTCCCTCCTCCCTCTCTCTCAACCCGCCTCTCTCTCAACCCCCCTCTCTCTCTCACCCCCTTTCTCTCTCTCACCCCACCTCTTTCCCCCCTCCCTCTCTCTCAACCCCCCTCTCTCTCTCACCCCCCTTTCTCTCTCTCACCCCACCTCTTTCCCCCCTCACTCTCTCTCACCCCCTCTCTCAACCCCCCTCTCTCTCTCACCCCCCCCTCTCTCTCTCTCTCTCACCCCCCTCTCTCTCACCCCCTCTCTCTCTCACCCCCCTCTCTCTCTCTCTCTCTCTCTCTCTCTCACACACACACCCCTCTCTCTCACCCCCCTCTCTCTCTCTCTCTCTCTCTCTCTCAACCCCCTCTCTCTCTTTCTTCCACTCTCTCTCTCTCACCCCGCCTCACTCTTTCACCCCCCTCTCTCTTCAGAGACTCCCACAAAGCCACCAGAGACTCCAGACAGCCACCAGAAACTCTGCATAGCCACCAGAGACCCCACACAACCACCAGAGACCCCACATAGCAACCAGAGACCCCACATAGCAACCTGAGACCCCACACAGCCACCAGAGCCCCCGAATAGCCACTTTAAAAGGAAGGAGTGGGAAAATTTAGATGGGGAGGACAAAATACACCACTGGGTACAGGCAGTCCTCCCGTCCCAGGCCCCATCAAGTCAACAGGGGGGCCTGGCAAGGGCTGCTACACTCAATGGATGTAGCGCATGTGGTCTCTTGCTTTCTGCTTGGTGAAGCATTCTGTCATGTCACCACCGTCGGCTTTGGGGCTTCGCTTCTAGGTGCTCCTGTCTACAAAGCCAGCTCCACAAAGACATGGTTTGATGAGTTTGGTGTGGAGGAACTCAGGTGGCCTGCACAGAGCCCTGAATTCAACACCACTAAACACTTTTGGGATCAACTGAAATGCCAATTGTCGGCCAGGTCTTCTCATCCAACATCAGTACCTGATCTCACAAATGTCCTTTTGGCCGAATGGGGACAATTTCCCACAGACTCATTCCAAAAGCCTTCCCAAAAAAGTGGAGAAAGTTAAAGCCACAAAAGGGGGAGAGGCAACTCTATAATAAGGGCCATGGTTTTGTCCATGAAGCTCAACAAATGTCCATATATATTTGCAAAAGGCAAAAAAGGCAAAAAAAACCCAAAACGTCATTTTTGTTATTTTTATATGTGATTATTAGGCAGTTATTCAGCTGTGCACTACCTACTGTAAAGCAATTAGTTTAAATATATTCAGCCTTTCCTTCTTTTTTTTTTTTATTACATTCCAGACACATTCACAGTATTTATTAATCTAAGTTTATGTGCTCGCTAAGCACATAAACCAAGTTGTAAATTATGATGAGTGCCCCTATAATTAGCGACGAGATAAAATAAATTTAGAAACAAGCTTTCAACTATGATTTTCCTAAATAAAAGGTGAACCTTTGAAAAGGATAAAAAAAAAAGAGAACATTTTAATACCAAGAAGGCTGCTGGTTTTATAAAGTGAATTACAAGCGAGGTGAGCCTAGACTTACAAGTATCATAGATCCCCCTGGTGGAGATGTGGCGCAGCAGCATTTAACAGTGTTGAATTTGAAGTGGAACATCACTCTCTCAAACAACATTGGGAAACTGGAGCACTCAGAATGTAGTGCAGCTGTGCATGGTAGCCAATCAGCTTCTAACTTCAGCTTGCTCAATTAAGCTTTAACAATAAAACATGGAAACGGATTATTTTCTATACAGAGCTGCACCAAATTTTGCACTCTTTAGTTTTAGTAAATCTCCCCACTTGTCTATTTTTAATCCTCATGTTGCTAGCATTGGTAACTAGATAGGAAAGTATATCATATATACGTGTTTTAAACATTTCTTCAGTTACTTCCTGGTTTCTAGCCTAGGCAAAATGATGTCATACGTCCCAGAACTCTTCAGGAGAGGAGGAGGGATTTTCTCAGCTGAGCACACTCTCCTGCCTGCATGCCTGAGCTAAGGGCAGATGGATTCCAGGAAGTAAATCCTACATGAATTATCTGCCCTTACTCAAGATGGCCATGGCCAGAAATGCTAGGTGGGTTGTTTTCCAAAGTGATTTCTCAGTAAAATAATGAATAGAGAAATGGATGAATGGGGGAATTAGCTTTGAATATTAAAAATGAATTAAGTAGCATTTTTTTTTCTTGTCCTCAGATGCAGTGTAGTTCTGCTTTAAGGCATTGGGGTTGATTTACTAAAACTGGAGAGTGCAAAATCTGGGGCAGCTCTGCCTAGAAACCAATCAGCTCAATGAAACAAGCTGAAGTTAGAAGCTGATTGGCTGCCATGTACAGCTGCACCAGATTTTGCACTCTCCAGTTTTAGTAAATCTCCCCCAATTGTTGTTTGAGAGAGTGAAGTTTCAACCCCATTTCATACCTTTCTACCTCCACCTTGTGGTTTTCACCTGTATAAGATGTGCATTGATCATGTAATTTCATGGTGTCATTTGTTGGCCTGTATGCACAGCCAATAGTGGAGTAAATCTTCACATTCCTAAGTCAGAAGTTTCTGTTCAAACATGAGGCATGGGGCATGGCACTGCACAGGTTAATACATGACCTCTGTCTGTAGTCTAAGAACTGACACTTCCTGTGAAGAAACTACATAGGCCACAATCCTTGGGTCTCTCAGAAGTTATAACATGCATAATAGGATAGCTGACGACTCGCTATCATCCAAACTAGGGTCAATTTTATTGGCTATATTACCAGTACAGAATAACGCGTTCTAAAGCTTTTCGCTGTCAGGCCTTAGTCATACCACCGAGAGTGTCTGACTAATGCCTGGCAGCCGAAACGCGTTAGCGTATTTTACTCTTTACTGACAATTTAGCCAGTAAAAACCCTAATTTGGATGATAGCGAGTCGCTGGCTATCCTATTATGCATGTTGTAGCTGTGTAAGTGTGGAGAACACTGAAGCCTGGACACCGGCTTCCCCAGCTCCTTCACAGGTCACGCTTGAGCGGTGTGAATTTGCTCTCTTAGAAGAAGTTGCCTTGTCCCAAATAGGGACAAGCTAGGTGAATGAATACATAGAGGAATCGATCAGCCATGACACTACAAACTGCAACAGCAACATACTGCAAGAGTGACAACACTGGTTACCACTAGGATTGCACTGATACCGTTTTTTTTATCAGGGAGTACAAGTACCAATACTTTCGGTCAAGTGCTCTCCGATACCAAGTACTGATAATTTGCGTCAATACAAAAAAAAATGGCGAAAATCGCACTGCAAAGATTCGCATGGGTAAAGTTGTTTGACAGGGGATATCCCCTTACTACATGCAGTGTCTGACAGGAAGTGAAGGAAAAGGTCCCTAATGTAAACATGTGCAATTTGTTTAGTTCCGAATTTGTTTTTTTAACAAATTTTGACAAATTAGTTTATTCTGAAATTTGCAAATTTACGAACTTTGCAATTTCCGAAATTTCCGAATTCCCGAAATTTCTGAATTCCCAAAAAAGCGAATTTCCGGATTTCCGAATTTCGAATTTCTGAATTTTTCGAATTTCTGAATTTTCGAATTTCTGAATAAAGCAAAAAAAAACAAACAAATGAAACGAAAACGAACAAATTTTTTGTCAGTGAACATGTCTACCCTAATGTATTATTTACTGAAAACTTGTACTTGATAAACCGATGCATTAAAGACTGGAGGAAAAAGGGGGGAGGGGAAATAATTTTCCCCAGGGACTTTTAAGGTGCTGTCAAAAATCTGGTCAAAAATTCAAAAAATCTGTACAATCATATTAAATAAAATTATTATTTATTGAATCAAGATTAAAATATCTGTGCCTCACATAGGAAATGAGACATAATTGTAAAACAATTTGACATAGACAATTTCACCCAAAATACATTCACATTGAGCAATGCACCATAAAGCAACTACTTAGAGATGCCATGACAATCTGCCGCTCGACATGTTTCGCTCTAAAACGAGCTTCTTCAGGAGTTTATAGGCAATGATTGTGGTGGGCTCAGGCTGTAGTGCATCAATGTAGAACAAGTACTTCAACAGACTTATATCAATATCAAACCGGTACGCTATCATACAAAACGGGACAACGCTGCCATGCTATGACCACAGGGGAATACAAAGTTTTAAAACGGCCCTTCAGTAGAACCAATCATGGATCCTTGCCTTAAACCAGAAGGTCTCTCGGCATATGCATGTCAAGTAGGTAGGGATAGCACCATGGTCTGCTAAACTAGTCAATGGTGACCACACGATATGGTATTGTAGGGGGAACGATCAGCGTCAAAACTGCTTTTTGAAAATCAGTGATCCGGCACATAGGCTTGAAGGAGCTTCACGCTGCCTCTGTGGGACAGCGCCGGTAGCATGATCCTGCTACCGGCGCTGTCCCACAGAGGCAGCGTGAAGCTCCTTCAAGCCTATGTGCCGGATCACTGATTTTCAAAAAGCAGTTTTGACGCTGATCGTTCCCCCTACAATACCATATCGTGTGGTCACCATTGACTAGTTTAGCAGACCATGGTGCTATCCCTACCTACTTGACATGCATATGCCGAGAGACCTTCTGGTTTAAGGCAAGGATCCATGATTGGTTCTACTGAAGGGCCGTTTTAAAACTTTGTATTCCCCTGTGGTCATAGCATGGCAGCGTTGTCCCGTTTTGTATGAGAGCGTACCGGTTTGATATTGATATAAGTCTGTTGAAGTACTTGTTCTACATTGATGCACTACAGCCTGAGCCCACCACAATCATTGCCTATAAACTCCTGAAGAAGCTCGTTTTAGAGCGAAACATGTCGAGCGGCAGATTGTCATGGCATCTCTAAGTAGTTGCTTTATGGTGCATTGCTCAATGTGAATGTATTTTGGGTGAAATTGTCTATGTCAAATTGTTTTACAATTATGTCTCATTTCCTATGTGAGGCACAGATATTTTAATCTTGATTCAATAAATAATAATTTTATTTAATATGATTGTACAGATTTTTTGAATTTTTGACCAGATTTTTGACAGCACCTTAAAAGTCCCTGGGGAAAATTATTTCCCCTCCCCCCTTTTTCCTCCAGTCTTTAATTAATCATGGGATGTGGTGCTTTCAGTTGACTATCTCTGTCCTCCCTAAACTTTAAACCGATGCATTAATGTACTGTAACATAAAAATTTGGAATCACCATTTTATTCTCAAGGGTCTCTGCTTTCCGAAAATATATAATATTTTTAGGCTTTGACTAATCTTCAGGCCTAAAATTATTTTTTAAAACATATGTTCAAAAAAAACAAAGCCGTCAAAATGACTCTGTCAGTGAAAAGGTTAAAGAACTTACGCCCTCATGCCTCTCCTGTGTACACAAACACATTTAAGCCACTTCAAAATGTCAGAGCTGGTTAGATTGCATTCAGCAGCACTGGACAGCTGATGGGCCATAATGGACTGCTCTTGATCTATTCTTCCATGATGTTCTCCAAACTGTGGCCCATGGGCCAGATGTGACACTTTGCTTGCTTTTATCTGGCCCTTGGGGCACCATTCCATCCACTGACACCAATGATGGGGCACCATTCCATCCACTGACACCAATGATGGGGCACCATTCCACCCACTGACACCAATGATGGGGCACCATTCCATCCACTGAATCCATAATAGAGAACTAGTCCTCCCATGAAAACCAGTGATGGGGCACTGCTTGCTCCCACTGACACCTGGGCATTTTCTACTCCTATTGACCACAGTCTGGACCCCTTAAAGCCTGAGGGACAGTAAACTGGCACTTTGTTAACCACTTGCCTACTGGGCACTTTTTACCACCTTTCTGCCCAGACCAATTTTCAGCTTTCAGCGCTGTAACGATTTGAATGACAATTGCGTGGTTTTACCATTTTTTTTTTTTAGAAAGATAAAGCTTTATTTTGGTGGTATTTAATCACCACTGGGGTTTATATTTTTTTGCTAAACAAATTAAAAAAAGACTGAAATTTTTAAAAAAAAAAAAAGTTTCTTAGTTTCTGTTATAAAATTTTGCAAGTAAATACATTTTTCTCCTTCACTTATGTGCGCTGATGAGGCTGCACTGATAGGCTGCATTGATGGGCACTGATGATGAGACACTAATATACAACACTGATGGGGACTGATAGGAGGCCTTTATGGGCACTAATAGGTGGCACTGATATGCAGCACTGATGGGAACTGATAGGTGGCAGGGATAGACAGCACAGATTGGCGGCACTGATGGGCACTGATAGGCAGCACTAATGAGCAGGCACTGATGGGCATAGAAAGGCAGCACTGACAGGCATCATTGATGGGCACTGATTGGAATCAGTGATGGGCACTGATTGGGATCACTGCTAGGCATTGGGCAATGATGGGGCTGCACTGATGACAAATGCCCTGATTATCTGTGCAGATCTCCCCTGTGAGAAAATACCATTGATCTGCTCTCCTCACGCTCTGTCAGAGTGAGGAGAGGAATGCTAATAACACAACATTTCCTTGTTTACATGTGATCAGCTGTGATTGGACACGGCTGATCACATGGGTAAAGAGCCTCATCATTGGCTGTTTACTGGGATCGGCGATGCGCTGTGTCCCAGGGACACAATGCTGCAATGCTCCTGAATTCAGAGCAGAGTTGCCACTCTCATGTAGGCTTCCTGCTTGTACTACAGTGGGAGGAGAAGATGTTGCAAGGGGCGTGGCTAACAGTATTGTCACTGCTGATGTACAGTTGTGCTCATACGTTTACATACCCTGGCAAAATTTATGATCTCTTGGCCATTTTTCAGAGAATATGAATGATAACACAAAACATTTCTTTCACTCATGATTAGTGTTTGGCTGAAGCCATTCATCATCAATCAACTGTGTTTACTCTTTTTAAATCATAATCACAACAGAAACTACCCAAATGACCCTGATCAAAAGTTTACATACCCTGGTGATTTTGGCCTGATAACATGCATACAAGTTGACACAAAGGGGTTTGAATGGCTATTAAAGGTAACCATCCACACCTGTGATCTGTTTGCTTGTAATTAGTGTGTGTGTATAAAAGGACAATGAGTTTCTGGACTCCTGACAGACCCTTGCATCTTTCATCCAGTGCTGCACTGACGTTTCTGGATTTTGAGTCATGGGGAAAGCAAAATAATTGTCAAAGGATCTGCAGGAAAAGGTAGTTGAACTGTATAAAACAGGAAAGGGATATAAAAAGATATCCAAGTAATTGAGAATGCCAATGAGCAGTGTTCAAACTCTAATCAAGAAGTGGAAAATGAGGGGTTCTGTTGAAACCAAACCACGGTCAGGTAGACCAACTAAAATTTCAGCCACAACTGCCATGAAAATTGTTCGGAATGCAAAGAAAAACCCACAAACAACTTCCGGTGAAATACAGGACTCTCTGAAAAAGTGTGGTGTGGCTGTTTCAAGATGCACAATAAGGAGGCACTTGAAGAAAGATGGGCTGCATGGTCGAGTCGCCAGGAGAAAGCCATTACTACGCAAATGCCACAAAGTATCCCGCTTACAATACGCCAAACAGCGCAGAGACAAGCCTCAAACCTTCTGGCACAAAGTCATTTTGAGTGATGAGACCAAAATTGAGCTTTTTGGCCACAACCATAAATGCTACATTTGGAGAGGAGTCAACAAGGCCTATGATGAAAGGTATACCATCCCTACTGTGAAACATGGAGGTGGATCGCTGATGTTTTGGTGATGTGTGAGCTACAAAGGCACAGGAAATTTGGTCTAAATTGATGGCAAGATGAATGCAGTATGTTATCAAAAAATACTGGAGGAACATTTGAATTCATCAGCAAGGAAGCTGCGCATGGGACGTACTTGGACATTCCAACGTCACAATGATCCAAAACACAAGGCCAAGTCGACCTGTCATTGGCTACAGCAGAATAAAGTGAAGGTTCTGGAATGGCCATCTCAGTCTCCTGACCTCAATATCATTGAGCCACTCTGGGGAGATCTCAAACGTGCAGTTCATGGAAGACAACCCAAGAATTTACAGGATTTGGAGGCTTTTTGCCAAGAGGAATGGGCAGCTTTACCATCTGAGAAGATAAAGAGCCTCATCCACAAATACCACAAAAGACTTCAAGCTGTCATTGATGTTAAAGGGGGCAATACACAGTATTAAGAACTGGGGTATGTAAACTTTTGATCAGGGTCATTTAGGTGATTTCTGTTGTCATTATTATTTAAAAAGAGTAAACACAGTTGATTGATAATAAATGGCTTCAGCCAAACACTAATCATGAGTGAAAGAAAAGGTTTTGTGTTATTTATATTCTCTGAAAAATGGCCAAGAAATCATAAATTCTGCAAGGGTATGTAAACTTATGAGCACAAATGTATAAGTCTGTACTTCATTTAGTCCCACCCACTGCTTTCTGGATTGGCAGCACTGACTGTGCTACTAACTCCCCCACCCACTCAGTGCTGCAGTGTCTGGCAGGGGAAGCATGTGAGACACAAGTGAAGGAGGATTTGGATCAGTCAGGGAAGTTTGCTTGCATTACAAGGCTTCTGCATCACATAGTAACTGGATTTGGTTCTTCTACATGAGCCTGTAGTTTTACTTTAACTGCTTGCCGACCAGCTGCCGTCATTATACTGCGGCAGGTTGGCTCGGCTGCACAAACTTGTACGTCGGCCGCTTTAAGAGCAATAGCAGGTGTGCCCGTGGGGCGTCGCCAGAGCCGATGCACATTCTGAAAGGGGAGAAGAGAGAGATCTGCTGTTCCTAGTGATCAAGAACAGCGATCTCTCTGTACTCCGAGTCAGTCCACTCCGCCAACAGTTAGAAACACCTCCCTAGGGAACACTTAACTCCTTGATCGCCCCCTAGTGTTAACCCCTTCCCTACCAGTGTCATTTATACAGTAATCAGTGGCTATTTTTAGCACTGATCACTGTATAAATGTCACTGGTCCCAAAAAAAGTGTCAGAAGTGTCCGATCAGTCTGCCTCAATCACGCTAAAAATCACAGATCACTGCCATTACTAGTAAAAAAAAAAAGAAATTAATAATAAAAATGCCATAAATATATCCCCTATTTTTTAGAAGCTATAACTTTTGCATAAACCAATCAATAAACGCTTATTGAGATTTTTTTTTACCACAAATATGTAAAAAAATACATATTGGCCTAAACTGAGGAAGAAATTCTTTTTTTTTTTTTTTTTTAATTTTTATTATAGCAGAAAGTAAAAAACATTGTTTTTTTTAAAAAAAATTGTCAGTCTTTTCTTGTTTATAGCGCAAAAAATAAAAACCGCAAAAATATGTAAAAGAATACATATTGGCCTAAACTGAGGAAGAAATTTTTTTTTTTTTTTTGGAAATTTATTATAGTAAAAAATATTGTTTTTTTTTTTTTTTTTCAAAATTGTCAGTATTTCTTTGCTTATAGTGCAAAATTAGTAGTAGATAATAATCAGTGCAGCGCTGGACAAAAACAGAGTGAATAATAATAAAAATAAATATTACTAAAAAAATAAATAGCAGCAATAAAGTGATAATGTAGATACTACAAACAATCCATATTATTGAAAAACCATCAATGTGTAAATATTCATCTATAAAAGTTCATTGTGATAAAGAAGAATGGTGATAAAGAGAATGGTGAAAAAAAGGGGGAAAAAAAGTCCAAACTAGGTGAAAAAAGTCCAAAGATATATTGGTGCAAAATCAATCCAGCGATGTGATCAATAGTGACATCCACCACCTGAGAGCAATAAAGGCTTACCAGAAAGCCTGCGACCGCCCTTATTCAGGGGGGTCAAAACAGGCTTAGTAGATCAACGTTGGTATCCTGTTGAAACCGCAATCGATGTCCTGTAGATCGCTCTCAGCATTAACTGGGCGGAGTCATTATGGAGGATCTTCTCACTTTTGGAAGATCCTCCATAATGACTCCGCCCAGTTAATGCTGAGAGCGATCTACAGGACATCGATTGCGGTTTCAACAGGATACCAACGTTGATCGACTAAGCCTGCTTTCTGGTAAGCCTGTATTGCTCTCTGGTGGTGGATGTCACTATTGATCACATCGCTGGATTGATTTTGCACCAATATATCTTTGGACTTTTTTCACCTAGTTTGGACTTTTTTTCCCCCTTTTTTTCACCATTCTCTTTATCACCATTCTTCTTTATCACCATTCTTCTTTATCACAATGAACTTTTATAGATGAATATTTACACATTGATGGTTTTTCAATAATATGGATTGTTTATAGTATCTACATTATCACTTTATTGCTGCTATTTATTTTTTTAGTAATATTTATTTTTATTATTATTCACTCTGTTTTTGTCCAGCGCTGCACTGATTATTATCTACTACTAGTCTTGCCTTATATCGGGGTTATAGTGTTCAGCAGCAGGACCCAATTCACGGTTTTTCATCACTATTGATTATTTTTGCACTGAGCGCAGGTTTTTATTTATTTTATAGTGCAAAATATAAAAACCGCAGAGGTGCTCAAATACCACCAAAAGAAAGCTCTATTTGTGGGGAAAAAAAAGGACATAAATTTTGCTTGGGTACAATGTCGTAAGACCGCGCAATTGTCAGTTAAAGCGACACAGTGCCGAATCGCATAAAATGGGGGGTGCTGAAGTGGTTAAATCTTCACCCATAAAACCATATATAACATATTCTCTAATAAATGCAGCCCAGCTGGTAACAAGGAATAAAAGAACCATTGGACTTTTTTCACCTAGTTTGGACTTTTTTTCCCCCTTTTTTTCACCATTCTCTTTATCACCATTCTTCTTTATCACAATGAACTTTTATAGATGAATATTTACACATTGATGGTTTTTCAATAATATGGATTGTTTATAGTATCTACATTATCACTTTATTGCTGCTATTTATTTTTTTAGTAATATTTATTTTTATTATTATTCACTCTGTTTTTGTCCAGCGCTGCACTGATTATTATCTACTACTAGTCTTGCCTTATATCGGGGTTATAGTGTTCAGCAGCAGGACCCAATTCACGGTTTTTCATCACTATTGATTATTTTTGCACTGAGCGCAGGTTTTTATTTATTTTATAGTGCAAAATATAAAAACCGCAGAGGTGCTCAAATACCACCAAAAGAAAGCTCTATTTGTGGGGGAAAAAAAAGGACATAAATTTTGCTTGGGTACAATGTCGTATGACCGCGCAATTGTCAGTTAAAGCGACACAGTGCCGAATCGCATAAAATGGGGGGTGCTGAAGTGGTTAAATCTTCACCCATAAAACCATATATAACATATTCTCTAATAAATGCAGCACAGCTGGTAACAAGGAATAAAAGAACCATTGGATGTGAGTGTGCAGGTCAGGAAGGCTCTCCGCAGCAGAAATGTTAATAACCAGAGGACAGCGGCAAAGGCGGTTTAAGGTCACAGAGACCAGCGCAGTGCGGTGGCTTCATTATCCCACCATTCCTAATCAGCTGCCTCGTTTGGCTACAATGATAACGCGGACATTGCAGGTACATAGAGACAATTATGGCAGCTCTGGATGCATTCTGATATGTCTTTGAACTGTCACTTATACAGAAAGATGCACATGTTATTTAATCATAATTACACCCCAGGTATACCTGCACTGACATTTCTATTGTATAGACAACATCCTGGACGCTGATAACAGATTTCTAAATGCGTCCAATCACTTTTCTGATTCTAACATGCCTGCCAGACAGCACTTCTTTGTGTAGCGCACCCCACATAGGAGCCACTGGTGAATAGGGATCCCCCACCCTGCACAGCTAGGCACAGCACATTTCCACAGGCACACTTGAGACAGGAAACAGCCCAGCAACTTTGTTTTTGTGTTTTATTTAGGGGTTAATAAACTTGGATGGGGATGAGATGTTAATGGGATGCCCACTTGATTCATCAGCAAAGAACTCTTCAGGGACACTTCAACTATATACAGTACAGTCTATATACACTCCTCTTCTGCCTCCTGCACCAACCTGCTTGCAGATCCTCAGTGGTGTCACCCTAGGAAAAATCTACAGCAAAGGCCCCTTACATGCAGGGACTGTGGGCCCTATATTTGGGAATGATGGGGTGAAACCACTAGCACTTTTCACTGCACTTCCTGCCATGGTCACTAGTCCCAGTACCATCTCTTCGTGCACTGCCAGCCCGCCTGGCTGCAGCAGCCCCTTTCACTAGCCCTCCTGGCTACATCCCACAGTCCTCCCAGACTGCACACTCACCAGCCCACCTGGCTGACTTCTCCTGGAGATCCCCCGGATTTGCTAGCTGGGTCCTGCTGTCCTCACTCTTGCTCCCATGCCTCTGGACAGGACTCCTCGTGTGTTGTAAGAGGATCCCCTCCAGCACCTTAGTCCATTTGCTGGGGATTGGCTGGGGCCCTCCAAATACTCCAGGCAGCTCCTCCTAACCTGGTTAACATGGTTACCTTTAATTAGCTACAACGTGCCTGTTTTATGTAAATATGCTTGAACAATTATTTTGAGAATACAATAAACTGATTTTTATATCATTTAATAATCTGATCAGTTTTCATGCTAAAGTAACCCCTTTTTCTTCTACTCGATATTCTCCATATTGAGTACCCTCCTCCTTGTCTGCTTTTGGTTACAGCAACAACGCCATAACTGGTGTCAGATCAGTGACTGGCCAATTAATTAATTGACCAATCATTTATGTATGACTTGCTTTACATTCTCATTTCCCCTACTCCCTTTGTAATATATACAGTGTCACCATACCAGTGCAATAAGCCACAGTGTTTTTGATTACCTCCACACCAGGACCAGTGTCATTAGATCAGTGTAAGCCAGCAACAATGTTCCTGATCGCTGTCACACAAGTCCCAGTGTCACCATGTTAAGAACAGTGTTCTTGACTGCTAGCCACACCAGTCCCACTGTTCTCAGACCTGTGTAAGCCAGTAACAGTGTTCCTGATTGCCTACACACCAGTATAGTGTCACCAGACCAGTGTAAGCCAGAAGCAGTGTTCTTGATTACCGCCACATGAGTCCCACTGTCACCAGATCAGTGCAGCCAGCGACAGTGTTGCTGATCACTGCAACAGGAGTCCCAGTGTCACAAGGTCAGTGTAAGCCAGTAACTGTGTTCCTGATCCCAGCACACCAGTCCCAGTTTTGCCATTGCGTCCAGCAACAGTGTTCCTAATTGCTGTCACACCAGTCTCAATGTCCCCAGACTAGTGCAGCCAGCAACAGTTTTTCTGATCGCTGCCACACCAGTCTCAGTATCAACAAACCAATCTAAGCCAGCAGCAGTGTTCCCGATTGCTGCCACACCAGTCCCAGTGCGGCCAGCAACAGTGTTCCTGATATCTGTCACATCAGTCTCAGTGTGGCCAGCAACAGTGTTCCTGATTGCTGTCACACCAGTCCCAATGTCCCCAGACCAGTGCAGCCAGCAAAAGTTTCTTTTTTTTTCTAATTATTTATTAGTCAAGGGACATGGTTCAAGGACATACAACGCAATATGAACAGTTTTGGTATACTATACCTCATTACAAGTATGCATTACATAAAATGAAACATCGTAGACTCAGGATGACATTATGAACATTGGCTACCCAAGGTTACCCAAGGTAAATCATAACCAAAACGCCAATATGTTCCGATAGGTTGAGGCCTTGGAACCAGCCCAAATCAGTTTTCGGATTTTATATAGAAAAAGAGTAACATGGAGCGTTAAGACACTGGTCCATAAAGAAGAAACAGCGTAATATAGGAGAAGAAGAAAAAAGAGCGTAAAAGAAGAAGGAAGAGTAACAGATGGGTAAGGGGGAGAAACAGGGGGTGATATGGGGAAGGAGGGGGGAAGGAATGGAAAGATATGAAATGTGAGGTCGTAGACTGCATAGACGGCAGACACGAAGTCGGTTTTGTATTCCTAGAATATCAAGTGGGCTCGAGGTCCAAGTAAGATAGGTTTAGTCGGCAGGGTCGCAGTCAAGAAGGGCTCTACCTGAGTTACCAAGATCCTGTTCCCATTCGTGAATGCAGCTTAGGGAATGGGGTTCCGAAGGCGTGATCAATAGGTTGTAGTTGGCTGAGAGCATGAGGCATCGCTCCTGAATCCAAGCAGTACTCCTCAAAAGTTGTGAGGGGTCTGTTGAAGTTGCTCGGGGATGGGAGGGATTGCAGAAAATGAGTGGAGTTGAAGAGCTTTCCAAAATCCCAAACAGAAGGCACCAGCCGGATTGGCAAGAGCCAAGATTGATGGCCAATTCCCCTCAATCAAGAAGTGAGAGGCCTGCGAATGACCTGACCTTGTTAAGTCTCGAAAGGTTGGATCCTGAAACCCCGCGGTGAAAAGTGGGTTCCCCAATATAGGGAATAATGGCAAGGTCGGGTACGAGAGAGGGATGTGTGTAAGCAAGGTCAAACAGAGTTCCGCTGTTTGGCCAATCAGAGGGTGGTTTTTCACCTCCCTTGGTAGAGAGACACAGCACCAAGGTGCTTTACAGAGGGGTATGATACTTTGAGCTTGCTCAATTCAAACCCATAATTTGAAGTCGCCGTGTCTATTCTAATCAAGGAGTCTACTTAGGTGTATAGCCTGATAGTATTTGCGTATGTCTGGTACTGCCAGTCCCCCATATTGTTTAGGTAGTGGAGCTGACTGCGTTTCAATCGTGGGCGTTTATGGGCCCATATGAATGTAAAAAATACCTCTTGGATGTGTTTGAAATAGTTAGATGGGATATGGATTGGTAGAGCCTGTAAGAGATATAGGAACTTAGGAAGGATACTCATTTTGAGAATGTTGCAGTGGCCAAACCATGAGTGGAGTCCGGTGTTCCATTTGTCCAAAAGAGCTCTGACATTTTTCAGTAGTGGAGGAAAGTTTAGTTTGAATATATTGGAAGGGATAAGCGTGCCCAAATATGTCAATGCCGTGCTGTTCCATTTTAATTTAAAGTTGCTCTGGAGTTGTGAGAGAGTCGGCTGCGGGAGATTGATTCCCATTGCTTCGGACTTGGAGAAATTAATTTGGAGATTGTAGAGGGCTCCATCTCAAATTCTTTCATCAAGTTCGGGAGTGAGATAAGGGGGTTCTTGAGGGAGAATAACATGTCATCAGCGTAGGCTGAGATTTTGTGTTGGGTATCTCCGACCATTATGCAAGTTATGTCCGGGTCTAAACGTCCAGTGCATAAAAAAGGTTCCAGTGACAGGGCGAAGAGGAGGTGCGACAACAGGCATCCTTGTTGCGTCCCTTTGGTAATCTTAAAGGGTTCCGATAGAACCCCATTGGCTCAAACTCAAGCTGAGGGGCAAGAGTAAATTGTGGAAATCCATTGAAGCACATTGGTGCCGAAGCCAGCATACTTTAAAACTGAAAGCATGAAGCTCCAGTTCACCCTGTCAAAGGACTTCTCTGTATCGGTACTAAGGAACATACATTGGGTGCGGGATTTGTTGGCTACATGTAATAAATTTAAGACCTTGGTGGTGTTGTCTCTAGCTTCTTGGGTGGGAACGAAGACTACTTGATCTAAATAGACTAGGCTCGGAAGAAGGTGTTAAATCCTATTTGCCAAGATTTTCGTGAAGAGTTTGAGGTCTAGATTGAGCAACGAAATCGGCTGATAGCTTCCACAGGAGGTTAAGTGTTTGCCCTCCTTAGGGATCACTGATATATGGGTCTGTAAGGCGTCTGCCGCAAATGTTGCGGTAGAGCCTAGTACGTTAAACAGTTTGACCATGAATGGGGCAAGAGAGGGTAGTAATACCCTTTAATATTGGATAGTAAGGCCGTCCGGGCCGGGTACCTTCCCCCCCCCGGTTTAGTGGCTCCTATGGCTCCCTTGAGTTCCTCTGTGGTGATGGGGTCTTCTAAGGTTTCCTTATCTGCAGTCAATAGTTGGGGCATATGGGAGGAGGAAAGATAGGAATCTATGTGTTCCTGAGGTGGGGACCTAGTTGTCAAATTGTATAGTGAGTTATAAAATTCCTGAAACTCCCTTGCTACATCATGATGAGGCATTGTAACCTTGGATCCGCGTGGCAGTATCAGATAAGGCACTTAGGTCGCCAGTTTCTGTTCTCTCAGGGATCTAGCTAGTATCTTGCCGACTTTATTACCGGACTCGTATGATACTCTCCGGCAGATCTGCAGCACTGCTTTGGCTTTGAATTGCAGGTCTGTAATTTGTGCACGTCGGGTAAGGAGTTCTTTCTAGGGAGGGTGCATGTTTATGACGGGCTTCTAGGGCCTTCAAATCCTCCAACAACGTTGTTAACTGTTTGGTACGTTGTCACTTGAGCCTTGCTCCATGCTTGATAAGCACACCGTGAATGACCGTTTTGTGCGCCTCCCAAACTATACCAGGGTCACAGTCAGATGTATCATTGGTTCTGAAGTAAAAATCTAGTTCCCTAGTGACATCCGCAAGCACTTTGTTGTCCAGCAGGAGACTTTCATTCAGCCTCCAGCTTTTGGACTTGGATGTCATAGAGTCAGTGAGAGCATAGGACAGGAATAGCAACAGATTTTCTGATCGCTGCCACAACAGTCTCAGTATCACCAAACCAATCTAAGCCAGTAGCAGTGTTCCCGATCGCTGCCACACCAGTTCTGGTGTTGCCAGTGTGGCCAGCAACAGTGTTCCTGATGTAAGCCAGAAACAGTATTCTTGATCATGGCACACCAGTCCCAGTGTGGCCAGCAACAGTGTTCCTGATATCTGTCACACCATTCCCAGTGTGGCCAACAACAGTGTTCCTGATTGCTGTCACACCAGTCCCAGTGTCCCCAGACCAGTGCAGCCAGCAACAATATCTGATCGATGCCACACAAGTCTCAGTGTCATCGGACCAATATAAGCCAGCAGCAGTGTTCCTAAACGCTGCTACACCAGTCCCTGTGTCACCAGACCAGTATAAGCAAGTAACAGTGCTTCTGATTGCTGCCACACCAGTCCCAGTGTCACCAGACCAGTGTAAACCAAATGAGGTTTAATGTTGATAAATGTAAAGTTATGCATCATACATACTAGGGGGAGTACAACTGGGGGAATCCGTAGTGGAGAAGGATCTGGGGGTTTTGGATTTTAGATCATAAGCTCAATAATAGCATGGAATTCCAAGCTGCGGTTTCCAAAGCAAGGAAAGTCCTTTCTTGTATTAAGAGAGGTATGGACTTCAGAGAGAGAGATATCATTTTGCCTCTGTACAAATCATTAGTAAGACCTCATCTGGAATATGCAGTTCAGTTTTGGGCACCAGTTCTCAAAAAGGATATCAGGGAACTGGAGAAAGTGCAGAGAAGAGCAACAAAACTGATAAGAGGCATGGAGGAGCTCATCTTTGAGGAAGGATTAGAGGAACTGAATCTCTTCCCTCTTGAGAAGGAGATTAAGTGGGGATATGATCGACATTTACAAATACATAAGTGGTCCATATAGTGAACTTGGTGTTGAGTTATTCACTTTAAGGTCATCACAAAGGAGAAGGGGGCACGTTTAGAAGAAAAAAAGATTTAATCTCCAAAAGCGGAAAGGTTTCTTAACAGTAAGAGCTGTGAAATTGTGGAATAGACTCCCTCCAGAGGGGGTCCTGGCAAGCTGAGTCGATTGCTTTAAAAAAGGCCTGGATTCTCCCCTAAATGTACAGAATATAACTGGGTACTGACAGTTATAGGTAAAGTTGATCCAGCGAAAATCCGATTGCCTCTCGGGGGATCAGGAAGGAATTTTTTCCCCCTGCTGTAGCAAATTGGATCCTGCTTTGCCTTCCTCTGGATCAACTGTGGGTATAGGATTGTGTATATGGGATTGTATTTTTTTTTTTTTTTTTGGTTGAACTTGATGGACTTGTGTCTTTTTTCAACCTGACTATGTAATTATATAACTATGTAATCAGCCACAGTGTTCCTGAGTGCTTCCCCACCAATCCCAGTGTTGCTAGACCAGTGCAGCCAGCAACAGTTTTCCTGATCACTGCCACCTGTACTGACTCTGATCTTTTTATTGACCACATTTCTGTCTGCTGCCTGGATCAATCCTTTGCCTGTTTGATGACCACATTTTTTTCCTCTACATATTAAAAAAACTTGTGGTGATTGTGGCGATTAAACACCACCAAAACCAAGCTCTGTCTGTCTCAAATAATTATATAAAATGAATTTGGGTACAGTGTTGCATGACCAAATAATTGTCAGTCAAAGTATCACACAGCTGAACACTGAAAAATACCCTGGACAGGAAGGGAGTTTAACATGCTGGTCTTCAAGTGGTTAAATCATCATCGATCAATCAAATCAACAATTTTTTTTATGTGTTGGCAGTGCAGCCTTAAAATACAAAACATATTTGTATTTTTATTAATAGGTCATGACTTGTGTATGTAGACAATGGTAGTTATTTACTAAAGGCAAATCCACTGTGCACTGCAAGTGCACTTGGAAGTGCAGTCGCTGTAGATCTGAGGGGAACATGCAAGGAAAATAAAAAACAACATTTTTGCTTGCACATGATTGGATGATAGAAATCAGCAGAGCTTCAACTCATTTCAGATCTTCCCCTCAGATCTACAGCGACTGCACTTCCAAGTGCACTTGCAGTACACAACAGATTAGCCTTTAGTAAATCAACCCCAATGTCTTTAAAGTAGATGTAAACCCAGTCGCTAAATTCTCATGTATATTTTAATATGTTAATAGAATTTTCAATTTTCAAAGTCATGTTATTATGGGCAGCACAGTGGTGTAGTGGGTAGCACTCTCACCTAGCAGTAAGAAGGGTCACTGGTTTGAATCCTGACCACAACACCATCTGCCTGGAGTTTGCATGTTCTCTCTGTGCCTGAGTGGGTTTCCTCCAGGTACTCCGGTTTCCTCTCACACTCCAAAGACATGCTGGTAGGTTAATCGGATCCTGTTTAAATTGGCCCCTAGCAGGGGTGTTGCTAGGGGGTCGCTTTTGGGGCTATAGCCCCGTATCTGGGGCCCATAGCCCCGAGTCTCTGCAAGGGTCCCCAAGGGGAAGGGAGGCTGATGTAAGTGGGGGGCTCTCTGGGGACCCTGATTTTAAGGGGGAGGCTCTCTGGGGACCCTAATGTAAGGGGGGCTCTCTGGGAACTCTGATGCAAGGGGGAGGCTCCCTGGGGACCCTGATGTAAGGGGGGCTCTCTGGGGACCCTGATGTAAGGGGGGGGGCTTTCTGGGGATATATATTACACACACACATGTATATGTGGCATACGTGTATGCCCGCTTAAGCGTATGACTTTCTTTACTATGATGCTATGGGCTCTAGCCCCACATCTTTTGTAGACCTAGCAATGCCCCTGGCCCCTAGTATATGAATGTGAGTTAGGGACCTTAGGTTGTATGCTCCTTGAGAGTAGGGACTGATGTGACTGTACAATGTATATGTAAAAGCGCTGCGTAAAGTGACAGCCCTATATAAGTATCTGAAATAAATAAAAGTGCTTTTGGCCATCACAGGATAATGTCACTACTGTGGGAGCGCAATCATCCCAGCACACTGGCGCATGCGCAGCTCAGTGTACATTCTGCGGAAGACTGCAAATAGGCAGGCAGGTGTACTTTATTACAAAAAAAAAAAACAACTGAATGTCTCTTTAGTCAGAGCAGTCCTGGGGCCATCCTAAATGAAATTTACAAAACAAAATTCTGTGATTAAAGCGGAGTTCCGCCTTTCTTTTTTAAGTCAGCAGCTACAAATATTGCAGCTGCTGACTTTTAAAATAAGGACACTTACCTGTCCAGGACGCCCGCGATGTCGGCACCCGAAGCCGATTTATCCCTCGGCTGTCGGGTGCTGCCGCCGCCATCCTCGGTGAGGGAATCATGAAGTGAAGCCTTGCGGCTTCACTTCCTGGTTCCCTACTGCTCATGCGTGACTCCCGCTGGTCCCTACTGTTTTCTGGGACCAGTGTGTCTCCCAGTATACAGCGGGGGGGGGGGGGGGAGTGCCGTAGATCGTAGGTACCCATGGGTTACTCGGGTATCTATGCCCGGAAGTGGGAGCAAAATACCTGTATTAGACCAAGGTGCCAAATGTGACACCGGTGGGGGGCGGGGGGTGGGGGGGGGGCGGGGGGGGGACCGGAAAAGCGGAAGTTCCATTTTGGGTGGAACTCCGCTTTAAGGTCAGAATTTGGAATTTCAAAGTCAGTATTCTGTGATTAAACTCAGAATTCTGAGATTAAAAGTCAGAATTCTGAGTTACAAAGTCAGAATTCTGCAATAAAAAGCATGCTCCTAAAACAAAAAAATAGTAAAAAATAAATTAACAAAAATAATAACTACTGACACTGTCCACTGCTCTACTGACACCGTCAGTGTATATACATATACACATATGTGTTTGAGCTTTGGGGTGCACACCCTAATGTACAGTAATAGGCTGTGCACACCTATGATTTTACATTTAGTTCCACATTAATAAGAATTTATTCTTTTACTGAAATGACCATATTATCTTTACGATTGTAAGCTCTAAGTGGCAGGGCCCTCTGTTCCCTCCTGTATTGAATTTTGTTGTAACTGCACTGTCTCCCTCTATTTTGTAAAGTGCTGCACAAACTGTTGACTCCATATAAATCCTGTACAATATTAATAATATTTAGTAGGGTAAGTGTAGTTTGCAGTCTTTGCACTATGCACTTTCAATCATGGCCACTAGATGGTGCTGGTGAGCTAAGAGAATTTCAGCTGCTACCGATGGCGTTTGGATGGGAAAAGTACAAACTTTTAAAAAGTTACTAAACTGGGTGTAGACAGCGGAAAATATGAGCTGGGTCTCAGCAAAGCTGAATGCTCTTAAAATAGCGCACGCAAAGGCGAAGCTAAGGCACGTTAAAAAGGCAGATGGCGTATTACTTTAAATGAAACCTGTACTGGAATTGATACAGAGGCCTTCTGAAAATCCTGGCTGTCTCTGACTTTAGTACAGTAACCCAAAAAAAGTACATTGGTGCATTATTGCTGCGCTTTTACTTTGCTAAAAAAAAAAAAACCCAGAGAAAAATGTTTCCCTTTAAAATCCAACACCACTGCACCAAAACAACAACAACACTGTGCTGCGGGTGCGGTACGTTTTGAAAAGTCCTGCTTGCAGCATTTTTAGTGCAGTTTTTAAAAAAGCACCAAAAACGCAGCTCCCCATTGAAATGAATAGAAAATGTGGCAAAAATGCATGAAAAAACACTTCTGTGTTGCGGTTTTTGAGTCGCATGTCCAAGATTCACAGGTGCATGCTGGGTAATAGGCACCCAGAAAATGCACCGGAAATGTATCAAAAACACAGCAAATACGCATACGTATTTTTGGTGCATTTTTTTTCAAAGCAGTAGTGTGAAATCAGCCTTAATGTGTTGCTGGTCAGAAGGAACTGAAGACAATGGATCAGGGACGTGCAGTCAGGGGAGGCAGGTGAGGAAGAGCCTCACCTGCCATGAGTATAAAAAAAAAAATCGAGCTTCGAGGGTCGTAGCTTGGCGACCTGGGGTCAAAGAGACCCCAAATTTAGGGGGTAGGTAGCGGAAGTCCTACCCCACCACTGGTCAAAATGGGGCTCCTGTCACCTATAGTTCCAGGGATACGGGGCTTCTTGCGCAGCCTGTCAGAAGCTACATGCAGAGCGACCAGTTTAAATACAAGCTGGCACACTCTTTGCAGCAGACTGAGAGGATGAGCTCACAGTGCCTTTTCTCACTTCTTGTCAGAAGCACTGAGCTCAATGGACAGCTTGGAGCCTTGGATCAATGGTAAAGTACCATTGGTTTAAGCTGTCCAATACAAATGCTGCAGTGGAGGCATGCCTCTCACTGCAGTGTCATAGAAGGGGGCATGTGTCCTTCCAGCCCAGCCCTCTTAACTAAAAGGAAAAAGCATGGGTTTATGGGTATAAGATTTACCCACAATCTAATGTTTTTCTAACACAGTTAAGAGGGAGAATGAGAATCTGCTGCTGCCGAAAAGGTACTGTTATAATCAAGCTAAATCATATACAGTATTATTATGCTATATCCTAATTATAATTTTTTTATCTATTTACTGTGAAAATACTAGTTTGAAGTTATAACTTCAAACTTCAGTAATTTGTCCGTTGAGTCACCTGCTTGAGTACAGTTTTTTTTTAAATATAGTAAATTACCTTAAAAATAATATATAATAATTATTTATATATATATTACTTACTTATGGTAATTAACCACTTGCCCCCCAGGCCAATTCTGACACTTCTCTCCTACATGTGTACATATATATATATATATTTAGCAGACACCTAGGAAATAAAATGATGGTCATTGCAACTTTTTATGTTACATGGTATTTGCGCAGCAATTTTTCAAACACGTTTTATTTTTTTGTTTTTTGTAAACTGTTTTATGAATATATATATATATATAAAAAAAAAAACCCCACTAAAGTTAGCCCGATTTTTTTTTTTATAATGTGAAAGATGGTGTTACACCGAGTAAATAGATACCTAATATGTCACGCTCTAAAATTGCGCACGCTCGTGGAATGGCGCCAAACTTCGGTACTTAAAAATCTCCATAGGTGACACTTTAAATTTTTTTTACAGGTTACCTGTTTAGAGTTACAGAGGAGGTCTAGTGCTAGAATTATTGCTCTCGCTTTAATGTTTGCGGTGTATGTATCCTGTGTGTATCTGGCTCTGATACTAGCCAGTGCCTCACCACACGTCCATGCAATGGACTAACATGAATATTATTATTATTGTTGTTATACAGGATTTATATAGCGCCAACAGTTTGCGCAACACTTTACAACATGAGGGCAGACAGTACAATTACAATACAATTCAATACAGGAGGAATCAGAGGGCCCTGCTTGTTAGAGCTTACATTCTAGGAGGGAGAGTCAAGTGATACAAAAGGTAATAGCTGTGGATATGCTAAACACACACTCGCACACGCACACGCACACACACACACACATTCACCTGCAAAAGTGAATGAGAACATAATCAATGGATCAGCATGACAGCCACACAAATTACCACTTACTGTAGAAATTAGCAATGGAAACTTCTATTCTATTTTACTTCTATTCCTTGTTCTGCGCCCTCTGTGTAGAGACGGCCATCTTGATAGAGGTATAGCCATAGCTCCCAACTGTCCCTGAATTCTGAAGAAAGTCCATCTGTCCCTCTTTCCTCCTCGTGACCTAGGTAATATGTGTGCCGCTCAGGCTCATCGGTAAGGGGTATGTAATCAATGCTTCTGCAGCCGCTGCTAGAGTTCTGACAGGGGATGGAACCCGTCCTGGCTTCTGTTGGGCTACTTTTACACTGGGGCCGTAGCAGTAAAGGACATTACCACTATTATAGTGGTGCTTTTCGGCTGCTAGCGGGGGGCTTTTAACCCCCGCTAGCGGGCGAATAAAGGGTTAAAAGCGCCCACATGAACAGCGCCCCAGAGTGAAAGTTGCCTAAAGAGAACAATGGGGTGGCCCCTAAAAAGTCGCACATCCAGGTGTCCTGGAGTGGTGAGTAGAGTGGCAACCTCAGCCTGAACTCCAACTAGGCCATGCCCCCAAGGGCGCGACTTTTAGGGGCCACCCCATTGTTCGCTGAAGCCTCTTTCCTCCTCATTTTGGTCTGATCTACGGTATATAGTTGTATTTAAAATGCACTTTTTATCTATCAAAAAGTGTTTTCCAGTGCTAAACCTTTCATCCGATTTCTAAATTGCTGCATTTGTAAATTTCAAAAGACAATATAAAAGGAATAGTAGTGGTTAAAAAATTTAAAAAAAGCTAATAATTTTTTTTGTATAATTCTCCTTTAAAGGGGCGTGTCCTATGCTACATACTTTTGCTAATGGGTGTCCCTCACTCCCATCTCAAAAAGTTAGGAGGCATGGGTATCACTTCATGACTGATGGGGGATCAATAGGCAGAGGGAGAGGTGAAGGAAGCACAGGTCCATAGAATGGATGGAGCAGAATCAGAGAGATCCTTGCACTGCAGCTCCTCAGGTACAGCTTCCTCTCCAGCAAGGAGAACAGTGATTTGCACTATACTGGTATCACCAAATCTTACTCCAAATCTGGCGAGGCCAGCAGACACAGGCAGCAGTGCCCTTGATGATCTCAGATTGTAGATACAGTATACAGCTAAGAGGCTCAATGGACAAGTGTGCCTAAGCACAAGAAGTGGAGAATGGTAAGTAGGAACCCTTCTGCTAGAAGGGTCCTGCAGGTGCTATATACATTCAGGATCATCCAAGTTAGCAGAATAGCAAGCTGACAGGCACTCAAGCAGCACTGAGAAAAAAGAAAGAAAGGGCGCACCAGCCATGTGCATTATCCTTTAGATTCAAATTTATTAAAACTAATGATAAAAAGGGACTACTTACAAACAGTAGTAGAAGATCTCAAATGTATAAAAACAATCTTCAAATCACAGCATGCAGTAAAGGAGCAGCAGAGCCCACCAGAGGTACCGGAGGAACTCACAGGAATCACTGCTGGCTGACGCGTTTCGAGGGGAACGTCCCCTCTTCCTCAGAGCACGGCAGTGAATCCTCCTTCAGCAGTCCCCTTTTATAAGTGAATACGTATAGGTATACCCACATGCGCCTTCAATTCATCAGACTCAATCATAGAGGCCCCTCCCTTCTATTCCCCCAACTGGGTGGGCGGACCAGCAAATAAAAAATTAATCAGATAATAAAAATAATAAATAAATGATAATACTACTAGTGATATTATTATTAATACAACACCGGAAGTGACCAAAGCAATAATAATACTAATGGTAATAGAAGCGCCCACTGGAGGGGCATAGCCAGACCCTTGCCATCTACAGTGCATACCGTACATATGATATATGAAAGTGTTGAGCAGGGGAACCCTCATTAAATCGGGGTGAATACTGGTCTCATCAGTGGCTGCTTGTAGCCTCTGTAGATAGCGAGGGGCCGTGCCGCCACGTACTTCCTTGATGTTATTAGGGCGTGGAGCGCACCCCAAGCGTATCTGCGCTCCAGGCAAAAGTAAGGGGCGGACCTGGCGCGACCTCCTCCGCGACGCCCATCGCTCGTCAGTGACGTAAGCGGCGGGAAGCGGATCGGCGCCATATTGCTGGGGGCAGCATTACGAAATTCAAAATAGACCTGTATAGACATAAGGGGGAAAAACCGCTCATAGGCCAATAAAATACAGTCGTTTTTTAGAGAGCCCAGCAGGAATACACAATTGCTAATCTGACAGTGCTATAGACAGGAGAAAAATGATAATAGTAATAATATAAAGTATTATGCAACCGTACCATATGTGTTAACTAGTAACATTGAAGTGATTAGATCTATCAGGGAATAGCATGTAGGTATAGGTATATAGGTATAGGTATAATAGTAATGCACATGGCTGGTGCGCCCTTTCTTTCTTTTTTCTCATTGTCTGCTAGGATCCCCCATCCTTGAGGGCAGCAAGGCCTGTGTTTACACACCGCTTGTCCGGTTACCCACTTATGCGCAGGAGCATTTTTCTTCGTTATCAGTACTCAAGCGGCACTTACAGAAGAGAAGCAGGCTCTGGCGGGTTCTTCAAAGCCTACTTCTTCAAAAAGGAGCCTTTGAGCATGCTCCGAAACAAGTTACTTCCTCCTTGTTGACGTCACTTCCGCCCCCTGTGTTCCACAGTGGTTTTAGGAAGTGCGGCGGCCATCTTGCTCCTCCAGACCCTCGGTTCCTGCAGATGCTTGTCAGCACAGGGACATGGAAGACTATCTCAGGAGGACATCATACATTGATGAGCCTGTTTACTCTGTAATCCTGTAAGTGTTTTTAACCATTGCCATTTAATAAAATTGCTGACATACTGCACTTAGAAGTGCCTTTATCTGCATATCTTAGGCACAGGAACTGCACTGTTTTTTACATAAGGAAATCAAGGCAAAATGTAAATTTACAAGGGCCCATTTACATTCTGCAGCACTTTATTGAGTGTTGCCTTACAGTATAACTAAAGGCAAAAAACATTTTTTTTTTGTTTTGGATAGAGTGGAGAGGGATTAGAACCCCTGTCAGGTTTTTATTGCTGTCTTTGTCCCCGTTAAGGAGATTCACCCTCTATTTGTCCTGTTTACCATTATCATTGAAACGAAAGAAAATCAATTTTGGGTTGTCCCCAGAAAAGTAATAGAGTGGAAATCTTCCAACGGGGACACTAGTTCTGGTGATCTGGGGGTCCCCAAAGAATTCCCTTCATTTGCAGGGATTTACTCTCACTTCCTGTTTGGCTATGGGACAGGAAGTGAAGGGAAACCTCTGCAATGAACACAGATGGCAAAAAAAATATTTTTTTTTTACTGGGGTTATAACCCTCCCTTACTTTATCAAAAAAGGAAAAAAAGTTTTTGCCTATAGTTCTACTTTAAGGCAGCTAATTGAAAACATTGGACTTCCAATGCACCAAAACATACAGATAATTGGATGTGTGACATAATTTGCAACATAGTGCACCCCAGCAATGCATGTGTGTTGCCTTTGTGTATTGGGGTACCATTCAAAATGAATGGCAACACAACATATGTAACGTGAGTTGAAATGTAAATAGGCCTTATGGCTATAGCTTAGGGACAATTAATATTTATAGAACACAATAACATGGCACACAATCATTTCTTGGTTCAAGTCATTTTAAAGTTGCAGGTTCATTCATTTTTACATTGATACCTTATATTTGTTTTTAAATAATTAGATATTTTTTTTCACAAATAAACACCTAATACAGTGTAGTCCTTGACACCAGATTCACAGAGCACTATGTTTTTTCTAAAATGAGAGCACAGCAGGAGCCGTTTGTTTTATGCTCTCTCTCTCTCTCTCTCTCTCTCTCTCTCTCATTGAAATCTCATATAAAATTGCTTGCACAAACAGGGAGGGAATTAAGGGGGCAAGGAGTTGCTGCTACGACTCATTCAATTAAGCAGAACATGGCCCAGGGACACAAAGGCCCCCATCTGTATGGCGTACACTAGAGCTGCACAATTAATCGTCATTAATCGTTATCGCAATCTTTACTAAAGTGTTTCACAATTCTTTCTATTAAAGTGTTTCACAATTCTTTCTATGCAAAGAATTCTCTCTGCACTTCTGAAGCCACAGCCATCAAAAGAAAGGAAGAGAAAAACTGGGCAATCTGCCAAGAATCAAAACATTCCCTTATCAGTTGAACTAAGTATAAACATTGTAATAATTTGTCAATGGAATAGACTTTGTGTGTAAGTGAAAAAAGTTTAACCACTTAAACACTAAACCACAGGTGTCAAACACATGGCCCGCGGGCCGATTCCGGCTCTCCAGGCCATTTCATGTGGCCCTCACACCTCTCCTGCAGCTGCAGTAGAGCTCCAGCCCTCTGGACCCCTCTGGTCCACCTCCAGACCCCTACTTTCTGCTTTCAAGCAATGCATCCAGCTTCTTCCCAGCAGCAGCATAAGGAAAGGGGGTGCACTGTGATGTAAGGGAGAGTAGGGGACTCAACTTCTGATGGTGGGGTGGCTCTTGACATCTAATGTAAGGGGAGGGGATGCGCTGGACATCTAATCTTACAGATACAACCGGCCCTTTTGAGGACAATCATAATGCTGATGCGGCCCACGATGAAGTTGAGTTTGACACCCCTGCACTAAACCTTTTTCTGACATTTGTTGGTTTCAAGTTAAAATCATTTTTTTTTTTTGCTAGAAAACTACTTAGAACCCCCAAACATTATATATATATTTTTAGTAGACACCCTAGAGTAGTGATGGCGAACCTTGGCACTCCAGATGTTTTGGAACTACATTTCCCATGATGCTCAGCTACACTGCAGAGTGCATGAGCATCATGGGAATTGTAGTTCCAAAACATCTGGGGTGCCAAGGTTCGCCATCACTACCCTAGAGAATAAAATGGTGGTTGTTGTAATATTTTATGTCACACTGTATTTGCGCAGCGGTCTTTCAAATGAAATTTTTTTGGAAAAAATTACTTTAATGAATTAAAAAAAAAAAATAACCAGTAAAGTAAGCCCATTTTTTTGGTATAATGTGAAAGATGTTACGTTGCGAGAATCGTGAGAGAATCATGATCTTTTTATTCTAAGCAAAAAAATCGTGATTCTCATTTTGGCCGGAATCGTGCAGCTCTAGCGTACACCTTCAGACTGTTACAAGTAAATTACTATTCCAAGCATTCTGATAACCAGGAAGGCTGGGGCTTTTCTGCAAGCTGTAATATAGACTATTATTGACTCAGCTTGTGTTTTGCCAAGGTTTTCCTGCATGGTATTTTTCATCTGGGAATATTGATTCCATTTTTTTCATAGCAAAGTACACTAAATTGGTTTTGGTGCACTTGATGCTGAGGATTTAAACTGTATCAAAGTAATTTGTATATAAATATTCTTAGCTTCTGACCTCCTACTGTTGTGGGCTCCTTCATTCAACATCAGCATTTGAAAATGGCTGCCATTACCACGTGTGAACAAGCATCGGCCAGCACTGCATCATGTTTTGTACAGTATTTTGGAAACATTTTTGCAAGTTTTTAAAGCATTTTGTATGATGTGTCCTGTGACACCATTTCCTTATTAATCACTGATGCCTTGGAGACTGGGCGGTAAAAACGCTTGCCAGAATTTGTAGCAAACAAGTAAGTGATTCTGGAGATGGTCTATCGTACTGTAATGTTGGAGATGGCACTCATGGACTCTCATCACTTCCTCCCAATATAAGTCTCATCTCCTCCTCCCAATATAAGTCTCATCTCTTCCTCCCAATATAAGTCTCATCTCTTCCTCCCAATATAAGTCTCATCACTTCCCCTCAATATACAGTATCTCACAAAAGTGAGTACACCCCTCACATTTTTGTAAATATTTTATTATATCTTTTCATGTGACAACACTGAAGAAATTACACTTTGATACAAAGTAAAGTAGTTAGTGTACAGGTTGTATAACAGTATAAAATTTGCTGTCCACTCAAAATAACTCAACACAAAGCCAATAATGTCTAAACCGCTGGCAACAAAAGTGAGTACACCCCTAAGTGAAAATGTCCAAATTGGGCCCAATTAGCCATTTTCCCTCCCCGGTGTCATGTGACTCGTTAATGTTACAAGGTCTCAGGTGTGAATGGGGAGCAGGTGTGTTAAATTTGGTGTTATCGCTCTCACTCTCTCATACTGGTCACTGGAAGTTCAACATGACACATCATAGCAAAGAACTCTCTGAGGATCTGAAAAAAAAGAATTGTAGCTCTACATCAAGATGGCCCAGGCTATAAGAAGATGGCCAAGACCCTAAAACTGAGCTGCAGCACGGCGGCCAAGACCATACAGCGGTTTAACAGGACAGGTTCCACTCAGAACAGGCCTCGCCATGGTCGACCAAAGAAGTTGAGTGCACGTGTTCAGCGTTTATCCAGAGGTTGGTCTGCATGGCTGTCGTCCCAGAATGAAGTCTATGAAGTCTTCTAAATATGATGCACAAGAAAGCCCGCAAACAGTTTGCTGAAGACAAGCAGACTAAGGACATGGTTTCTGGAACCATGGCCTGTGGTCTGATGAGACCAAGATAAACTTATTTGGTTCAGATGGTGTCAAGTGTGTGTGGTGGCAACCAGGTGAGGAGTACAAAGACAAGTTTGTCTTGCCTACAGTCAAGCATAGTGGTGGGAGTGTCATGGTCTGGGTCTGCATGAGTGCTGCCGGCACTGGGGAGCTACAGTTCATTGAGGGAACCATGAATGCCAACATGTACTGTGACATACTGAAGCAGAGCATGATCCCCTCCCTTTGGGGACTGGGCCACAGGGCAGTAATCCAACATGATAACGGCCCCAAACATACCTCCAAGACGACCACTGCCTTGCTAAAGAAGCTGAGGTTAAAGGTGATGGACTGGCCAAGCATGTCTCCAGACCTAAACCCTATTGAGCATCTGTGGGGCATCCTCAAATGAAAGGTGGAGGAGCGCAAGGTCTCTAACATCCATCAGCTCAGTGATGTCGTCATGGAGGAGTGGAAGAGGACTCCAGTGGTAACCTGTGAAACTCTGGTGAACTCCATGCCCAAGAGGGTTAAGGCAGTGCTGGAAAATAATGGTGGCCACACAAACTATTGACACTTTGGGCCCAATTTGGACATTTTCACTTAGGGGTGTACTCACTTTTGTTGCCAGCAGTTTAGACATTAATAGCTGTGTGTTGAATTATTTTGAGGGGACAGCAAATTTACACTGTTATACAAGCTGTACACTCACTACTTTACATTGTAGCAAAGTGTAATTTCTTCAGTGTTGTCACATGAAAAAATTGAATAAAATATTTACAAAAACGTGAGTGGTATACTCATTTTTGTGAGATACTGGAAGTCTCATCTCTTCCCCTCAATAAAGTTGGGCTAATTGCCCCCATCTTCAGTATGGTGATGTTAGGATTGAAGTCCCTGGCATATAGGGATATTCATCTGAATGTACCTGGGTTTGGTTAGTGGATGGTTTGCCAAACCATGTTGAAGTTCCTAATGTTAATCCAAACTTGGCTGAAGTCAATAGGAGCCAAATTGTTAACATACGTTTTGGCCATTTTCAAGGCAAGGGATTGTCAACCAAATCACACAGGGGGCTGGACACTATCATGGGGGACATATATGCTAAACAAGTTTTTATTTTTTAAATATAGTTTGGCGGGGAACAGCGATTTTAATAATGCTTAAAGTGAAAAATGTCCAATTGCTTTACAGAACAAGCCTGGGGGTTGCCTTAAGCCTGCCTGTGAAGTGGCACATCTGTACGATATATACAATGTACCACAGCAAAAGTGAAAGATAACAAATGCCATTAATAATTGCCAGCAAATGACAGCCACTCCTTCGTTGCCCGGGTGGTGTGTTTGGGATCATTGTCATGCTGAAAGACCCAGCCACGTTTCATCTTCAATGCCCTTGCTGATGGGAGGAGGTTTGCACTCAAAATCTCACAATACATGGCCCCATTCATTCTTTCATGTACATGGATCAGTTGTCCTGTTCCCTTTGCAGAGAAACAGCCCCAAAGCATGATGTTGCCACCCCCATGCTTCACAGTAGGTATGGTGTTCTTTGGTTGCAACTCAGCATTCTCTCCAAACATGACGAGTTGTGTTTCTACCAAACAGTTCTACTTTGGTTTTATCTGATCATATGACATTCTCCCAATCCTCTTCTGGATCATCCAAATGCTCTCTAGCAAACCTCAGACAGGCCCGGACATGTACTGGCTTAAGCAGGGGGACACCTCTGGCACTGCAGGATCTGAGTCCCTGGCAGGGCCGGACTGGCCTACCGGGATACCGGGAGATTTCCCGGTAGGCCGCCTGAGTTGCTGCGGCTGCAGTGCTCCCCTCCTGCTCCTGTGTGTCACGGTCTGTGTTCTGTGTCTGTGTTCGGCGGCTGCGCTGTAACATGGTCCCGCCCCCCTAGACCGGCTTGTGTGATAGTGGATAGAATCAGTGTTCCGCCTATCACACGAGCCGGTCTAGGGGGGAGGGACCATGTTACAGCGCGGCCGCCGAACACAGACCCAGCCAGCTCCGTGACGCACAGGAGCAGGAGAGAGGGACGGAGCAGGAGAGAGGGATACTGTAGATGCCCGCCCGTACAGTCCGCCCTGTGTGCCTGTATAGGAGGATCGGCGGTGGGGCCGCATATAGAGGAAATTAGCTTTCTATATTCCTCCATGCAGCCGCTGAATACTTGCAGGAGGGAGAGGAGGAGAATCAAGTATTCAGCGGCTGCATGGAGGAATATAGAAAGCTAATTTCCTCTATATGCGCCCCCCCCCGCCGATCCTCCTATCCAACTTCTTTTACTGGCCCCCCCAGTTCTCCTCGTGCTCCCTGGCTCCCCCCCCCCCATGCTCTCCTCCCCTTACCACACTCTCCAGCCCCCCCCCCCACAGTTCTCTCCACCCCTGTTTTTTCTGCCCCCCCTGCTCTCCAGCTCTCCCCATCCTACTCTAGCCACCATCCCAGTGCTCTTCACTCCCCCAGTGCTCTCCACCCATGTTCTTTCTCCCCCCCCCAGTGCTCTCCAGCTCTCCCCATCACTCTCCAGCCCCCACCCCAGTGCTCTCCGCCCCCACAGTGCTCTCCAGCCCCCCATTCTCTGCACCCCTGTTTTCGGTCCCCCCCGGTGCTCTCAAGCTCCACCCATCGCTCTCCAGCCCCCCCGTGCTCTTTGCCCCAGTGCTGTCCACCCGTTTTTTTTTAGCTCCCCCTCCAGTGCTCTCAAGCTTTCCCCCCCAGCACTCTCCACTCCCCACCCCTGTACTCTCCACTCCCCCGCCAGTGCTCTCCAGTCCCCCGTGCTTTCCACCCCTGTTCTTTCTGGCCCCCACTGGTGCTTTCAAGCTCCCCCCATTGCTCTCCACTCCCCCCTGCTCTTTGTACCCCCCAGTGCTCTCCACCCCTGTTTTTCTGCCCCTCCCCCAGTGCTCTTCGCCACCCCACACTCTTAGCCCCCCCGTGCTCTTTGCCCCCCGTGCTCTCCACCCCTGTTTTTTTTGGCTCCCCCTCCAGTGCTCTCAAGCTTCCCCCCCAGCACTCTCCGCTCCCCACCCCTGTACTTTCCACTCCCCCCTGCATTTTTCCCCCACCCATGTGCTCTCCAACCCCGCCAGTGCTCTCCAGTCCCCCGTGCTTTCCACCCCTGTTCTTTCTGGCCCCCACTGGTGCTTTCAAGCTCCCCCCATTGCTCTCCACTCCCCCCTGCTCTTTGTACCCCCCAGTGCTCTCCACCCCTGTTTTTCTGCCCCTCCCCCACTGGTGCTTTCAAGCTCCCCCCATTGCTCTCCACTCCCCCTGCTCTTTGTACCCCCCAGTGCTCTCCACCCCTGTTTTTCTGCCCCTCCCCCAGTGCTCTTCGCCACCCCACACTCTTAGCCCCCACAGTGCTCTCCACCTCTGTTCTTTTTGGACCCCCAGTGCTCTCAAGTCCCCCCCCCCAGCGCTCTCCGCTCCCCATCCCTGTGATCTCCACTCCCCCCTGCTCTTTGCCCCCACCCATGTGCTCTCCAACTCCACCAGTACTCTCTGCTCCCCCTTCTTTCCAGCTCCCACCCAGTGCTCTCCACTTCCCCAGGACCAGAGGACAGGCTGACTGGGGCTGGAAAATGAGGATGGCTGAAGGTGCAGGTGGCCAGGGACCACTCCATCTCACAGCAAACAGATCCTCTGGAAGGAGCACTGTCCCCATCCAAAACGAGAACAGACCCTGCCTGCTGTTGGCCATCATGGATATCCTGCTGGCATGCAAGGTACCGTACCGAGCATCAACAACACACCTTCCCACAGACAGGGACTGCTGACTGGGCCATGGGGCACAGGAGGGGCTGCAATAATGGGCACAGTGAAGCTGCATTCCTGGGCACAGTGAGACTGCATTCACGGGCACAGTGAGACTGCATTCACTGGCACAGTGAGACTGCATTTGATGGGCACAGTGAGGCTGCATTGATGGGCACAGTGAGGCTGCATTGATGGGCACGGTGAGACTGCAATGATGGGCACAGTGAGGCTGCAATGGTGGGCACAGTGAGGCTGCAATGGTGGGCACAGTGAGGCCGCATTCATGGGCACAGTGAGACTGCATTCACGGGCAGAGTAAAGCTGCATTTGATGAGCACAGTGAGGCTGCATTTGATGAGCACAGTGAGGCTGCATTGATGGGCACAGTGAGGCTGCATTGATGGGCACAGTGAGGCTGCATTGATGGGCACAGTGAGGCTGCATTGATGGGCACAGTGAGGCTGCAATGATGGGCACAGTGAGGCTGCAATGGTGGGTACAGTGAGGCTGCAATGGTGGGCACAGTGAGGCTGCAATGGTGGGCACAGTGAGGCCGCATTCATGGGCACAGTGAGACTGCATTCACGGGCAGAGTAAAGCTGCATTTGATGAGCACAGTGAGGCTGCATTTGATGAGCACAGTGAGGCTGCATTGATGGGCACAGTGAGGCTGCATTGATGGGCACAGTGAGGCTGCATTGATGGGCACAGTGAGGCTGCATTGATGGGCACAGTGAGGCTGCATTGATGGGCACAGTGAGGCTGCATTGATGGGCACGGTGAGGCTGCATTGATGGGCACAGTGAGGCTGCATTGATGGGCACAGTGAGGCTGCATTTGATTGGTACTGATGAGGCTGCATTTGATGGGCTCTGGTGAGGCTGCATTTGATGGGCACTGGTGAGGCTGCATTGAGCTCCTGTATCATGTCTGCAGTCTCTGACCATCTCCTGTATCATGTCTGCAGTCTCTGACCATCTCCTGTATCATGTCTGCAGTCTCTGACCATCTCCTGTATCATGTCTGCAGTCTCTGAGGGAGTCTGCAGAGGAGTCAAGAGTGGGAGCACCGCCGGGATGGGGGTCATGGGAGAAGTCAGACAAGTGTGGACTGTGGAGAGGAGACTATAGGATAAAACCAGAGCCACCGAGCTGGAGCCGACTGACTGAGCCCTACACGGTGCACCTGAGAGGAGGTCAGTGACAGCACCGCTAGGCCAGTCTGAAGGGGGGGTCACTGATGTAAGGGGGGAGTGAATACGATAATGTAAGGGGGCACCGATATAAAGCACAGCCTTATATCAGTAACCCACCCCCCCTTACCTTAGTGTATTCTTTCTGCGGAAGGTGGTTCCCCCCCCTCCCACGTTCTGAGTTCCTGGGGTCCCCCTTGATGATTGATCACTTACCACTTTTAACTGGAATTTGCATATATATATATATATATATATATATATATATATATATAAAGCCCTATGTGATTTCATATCTGTCTTATCTATATATAATACACTCTTCAAATGTGCATTTTATGGTTTTCCCTTTCATGAACAAGAAATCAATGACGTTATGCTGTTGCGGTGGTATAATAATGCTGTGGGGCTGGTATGAAATTTTTTCCAGGGCTGGATGTTATTCCCAGTGCGGCCCTGGTCCCTGGCGGCGTAGTGTGTTACTGATAGTAGCCTTTGTTACGTTGGTCACAGCTCTCTGCAGGTCATTCACTAGGTCCCCCCCGTGTGGTTCTGGGATTTTTGCTCACCGTTCTTGTGATCATTTTGACCCCACGGGGTGAGATCTTGCGTGGAGCCCCAGATCGAGGGAGATTATCAGTGGTCTTGTATGTCTTCCATTTTCTAATTATTGCTCCCACAGTTGATTTCTTCACACCAAGCTGCTTGCCTATTGCAGATTCAGTATTCCCAGCCTGGTGCAGGTCTGCAATTTTGTTTCTGGTGTCCTTCGACAGCTCTTTGGTCTTCACCATAGTGGAGTTTGGAGTGTGACTGTTTGAGGTTGTGGACAGGTGTCTTTTATACTGATAACAAGTTCAAACAGGTGCCATTAATACAGGTAATGAGTGGAGGACAGAGGAGCCTCTTAAAGAAGAAGATACAGGTCTGTGAGAGCCAGACATCTTGCTTGTTTGTAGATGACCAAATACTTATTTTCCACCATAATTTGCAAATAAATTCTTTCAAAAATTCAGACAATGTGATTGTCTGGATTTGTTTCCACATTTTGTCTCTCATAGTTGAGGTATACCTATGATGACAATTACAGGCCTCTCTCATCATTTTAAGTGGGAGAACTTGCACAATTGGTGGCTGACTAAATACTTTTTTGCCCCACTGTATCAATATTTCTTAGTTCATTGAAGTATACACTCCAAAAAGGACTTATTCGTAAATACATAAAAGCATTGATACATGGAAAGCACAAATAATAATTGGATAGATGACACATTAAAGTGTCATTGGAAGGAATAGTAGAAAGAAGAAAATGGAACAGCCATACGATAAGGAAAACAGCCATATTTAAGTAGTCTAGGAAAAAGTGGGCAAATGCATTCTCTTTTCAGTAGGTCTCTCCCTTCGGGGCCATTCCTTTTTTCACTCCACCTCCGTCTCATTTTCCCACATTTCGACCCATCTGGGACGTTGCCTGTGCTGGCGGTGTGCTGCCCGGATATGCCCCCTCAGCTCCGGGATGTGTCATCTCGGGCTGTTCTGACTCCCACGGCTGTGCCTCGATTGTGCAGACACATATATGTAAGTCTGTGGGTCAAATGTATATGTGTGTCATTTTGCATTTGCCCACTTTTTCCTAGACTACTTAAATATGGCTGTTATCCTTATTCTTAGGTGATCAATACGGTTTTTGCTCCTGGTGAATGGCTACAAGGTCCCGAAATGCGTAGAGCTTAACCACTAGCCTACCGCCCACTGTCATATGACGGCCGGACGGTAAGCCTATTGTTCTGAGTGGGCGTCATATGACGTCCACCGTTTAAACAGGGCATGCGCGCGATCGTGAGCACGCAGCCCTGTACTGTCGGTGGCGGCGTGTCACCGAGACACCGCTCGTCACCGACAGGGGTGAACAGCCACTGGGCATGGCTGTTTACCACGTGATCGGCCGTGATGAAGTCACGGCTGATCACTAATGGTACATCCCGCATTGCACGGCGCATGCGCGCGATCGTGAGCGCGCTGCGCGTGCACGTCGGTGGCGGCGTGTTCCCCGGGAACACTGCTCGTCACCGACGATAGTTTACAGCCATTGGCCAGTACTGTGTACCATGTGATCGGCTGTGATCCATTCACAGCCGATCACTAAGTGTAAACAAAGAGCTGTCACTAGCTGTTACTAGCCCTTCTCTCCTAACACACCGTTTCCAGTGTGAGGAGAGAAGAGCCAGGAGCAGTGAGTTACAGATCTTTGTATTTGTAGTGTCTGCACCAACACCACTTCTGTCCCATCGCCCCCCCCAATTGTCATCTGTCACCCAACAGTCACCCCATAAAAAGTGCACCTGTCACATAGAGACTGCCATTAGTGACCATCAGCGGTGCCCTGTCACCCACCAGTGACCGTGCCCTGTCACCCGTCGCCCATCAGTGACCTGCCCTGTCACCCGTCACCCATCAGTGACCTGCCCTGTCACCCGTCACCCATCAGTGACCTGCCCTGTCACCCGTCACCCATCAGTGACCTGCCCTGTCACCCGTCACCCATCAGTGACCTGCCCTGTCACCCGTCACCCATCAGTGACCTGCCCTGTCACCCGTCACCCATCAGTGACCTGCCCTGTCACCCGTCACCCACCAGTGACCGTGCCCTGTCACCCGTCACCCACCAGTGACCATTAGCGGTGCACCCGTCACCCATCAGTGACCGTCGCCTGTCAACAATCTGTGACTATCACCTGTCACCGTCCGTGGCCTGTCACCCATCAGTGACCGGGCCCTCTCACCCGTCACCCATCAGTGACTGTGCCCTGTCACCCATCAGTGACCATCAGCGGTGCACCTGTTACCCATCAGTGACCGTCGCCTGTCAACTATCTGTGACCATCGCCCATCACACCATCACCTCTCAGTGAACGTCACCTGCCACCCATCGCACAGCCCATCAGTGACCGTCACCTGCCACCCATCTGTCACCCGTCGCACAGCTACCCGCCACACAGCCATGTCCAAAAGAGGATATACAAGTGAGGAGGCGTTCCAGATCCTCTCTATGACTGATGAGAGCACCGGGGAGCTCTCATCAGAGTCCCATTCTGATTCCGAATCAAATTCGGCATTTGAGCCGATCGAGAGTAGCAATGGTTCGGATGAAGAATGGGTCCCTCCTAAAAGGGCACGACACTCTGGAACCCAGGAAGCCGCCAGCAACCGGGATTATATTCCCAGTACCAGCTCTGCCGCCAGAAATAGGCCCCAGGAAGAAAGGCCCAGTACCAGTGCTGCCGCCAGCAATAGGCCCCAGGAACAAAGGCCCAGTACCAGTGCTGCCACCAGAGATGGGCCCCGCGCACAAATGCCCAGTACCAGTGCTGCCACATCACACCCGAGTTCCAGCACAGGAAATTCAACTCCCCCAACTACTGGAGTGTCACGTCCCCCAAGAGCCAGGGCCGCTACCTATATGCCAGATGGTCTTGCCAACCCAACATGGCTGCCTTCCAACTCGGGATCACCAAATATTCCCCCTTTCACAGCACAGCCAGGTGTGCAGGCCAACACCCAAAATTTTACAGAGATCAATTTTTTTCACCTGTTTTTGCCCGACACTTTGCTGCAGTTCATTGTGGACCAGACAAATTTGTATGCCCAGCAGTATATTGCCAGCAACCCCCAATCATCTTATGCCCGTCCGTTTGAGTGGAGAGATTTGAATATGGAGGAGTTCAAATTGTTTTTGGGCCTCACCCTAAATATGGGGCTTACAAAAAAAAATGAAGGACATACCTATTGGTCCACCCACCCCATCCACCATATGCCCATGTATTCTGCCTCTATGTCCAGGTCCCGATATGAGATGATTATGAGATTCTTTCATTTTAACGACAACACCCAGCGCCCTCCCAACAATCATCCAAATTCGGATAAGCTATACAAGATTCGCCCACTAATAAATTCATTTTCCCAACGATTTGCAGAACTTTATGTCCCCGAGAAGAATATATGTGTGGATGAGTCCCTGGTACCATTTTCAGGCCGGCTAGGAATAAAACAGTATATTCCTAGCAAAAAGGCCAAATATGGAGTAAAATTTTACAAGCTGTGTGAGAGAGCCACGGGATATCTATATGCATTCCGCATATATGAGGGAAGAGATTCCCAGCTCCAGCCCCCTGAGTGCCCGGCCTACATGGGCACAAATGGAAAAATCGTATGGGATCTGGCTTACCCACTTCTAAAAAAAGGCTATCATATATACCTGGACAACTTTTATACCAGCCTGCCCCTTTTCAGACACCTATATATTGAAAAAACCCTGGCCTGCGGAACTTCAAGAAAAAATAGGAAGGGCTTCCCACAATCCATTGTGAACAAAAGGCTGAAAAAGGGGGAAAGAGCAACACTGAGATGTAATGAAGTGCTGGCCTTGAGGTGGAAGGATAAGAGGGATGTGCACATGATGTCCACCATTCATGATGACACTGCAGTTGTAGTTCAGTGAAGACGAGGTCCCATTGAAAAACCGACATGTGTCCAAGACTATAATCTCTACATGGGAGGGGTGGATTTCAATGACCAAATGATTCAGCCCTATTTGTCAATAAGGAGGTCCCGATTCTGGTATAAGAAGGTAGCAATATATCTAATCCATTTGGCCATTTACAATTCCTACATTATCTACACAAAATCCACAGAAAGCCCCGCCTCCTTCCTAAAATTCATCAAAGAAGTAGTCACGTCCCTCATCTATCCACAAAGACCCCTCCCAGAATTACCTCGTTCTGATGCTGTTAGCCGACTTCATGAATGGCACTTCCCGTACAACATTCCACCATCGGAAGCAGGCCGAAGACGGCAAAAAAAATGTCGTGTGTGCAGCAGAAGAGGTTTTCGAAAAGATACCAGCTACCATTGTCCCCAGTGTCCCTCCCAACCTGGCCTTTGCATTGGTGAATGCTTCGAACTGTATCATACATCCCCAAGTTATTAGCCCATATTTTCCCCATTTTTGCTGATCATTTTCCATGCTTCCCCAAATAACCATGCCACTGCCTTCAATGTGAACTGACCCTGGCCTGCTTTTTGACTATGCCTCTGCCTACCGTTTGGACTGCTTCCACATGAACTGACCCTGGCCTGTTTTGACTATGCCTCTGCCCACCGTTTGGACTGCTTGCTCGTGAACTGAACCTGGCCTGTTTTGTGACTACTCTTCTGCCTACCGCTTGGACTGCTTGCACGTTAACTGACCCTGGCTTGTTTTATGGACTATGCTTTTGCCTACCGCTTGGACTGATCTGTTGCCCTGCTACTATAGTACACAGGGGTCTCACATATGTGAGGGGCTCCAGAATAGTTTTTCCGGATGGAGATAACAATTTTTTTTGTTTTCTCCCGGTTTTGTAATTTCCGGATTAGGGTCTGGAGTCCGGAGGCTTCATAGAGATTTGGGTGGGTCGAAGCCTCTACCCCTGTGCCCCTGTGCACAGGTCTTACCCAATTGCGGCCCTCAGCCTTCTGCTGACTTACTGCCATCATGCCTTTGCCTGCCGCATGAACGGACCACACATCTGCCTGCTACCTGGACTATGCAAATAATTCGCTGTAGCAAAAGGCAGTATGTTTATGAAGGGCTGGAGAGCGGTACAATAATGTGTGTCTGCAGGTAACAGTGTACCAGGACCAATATTATGGCTGTGCTGGCTGTCTCTGCCTGGACAATTCCTATGGACTGTGCTGTGCCGACTATAGACAATATTCCTGCCTGCTGCCTGGATAGTTATTGCTGTCGCTAAGCACATCCCTGACTGCTGCCTGGACCAGTGCTCTCTTCTGTGGACACTACTAAAAGCACAGGTAATACTTTTTTTTTATCCTTTCCGCAATAGAATTTATTTTGGATTGTAATTCTTGGTATGTACATGCTATGTGTTAGAAATATGAAGGGCCTTCAAAAATGATAGGTTGCCAGGAAATTATCTATGTAATGTATGCTCCTAGAACGCCTGATGGTGCTACTTGGATGTTGGGCCACTGTATGTGGCCAAGCTGTGTAAAAGTCTCACACATGTGGTATCCCCATACTCAGGGGGAGTAGCAGAATGTATTTTGGGGTGTCATTTTTGCTATGTGTTGGAAATATCTTATAAATGGACAACTTTGTGTAAAAAAAATGCGTTTTTATTTTTTTTCCACATTTTCCAAAAACTTCTGGAAAAAAAATAACCATTCAAAAGACTCATTATGCCTCATAGATTATACGTTGGGGTGTTTGCTTTCCAAAATGGGGTCATTTTGTGGGCAATTCCTTTGTCCTGGTGCTCCAGGGCCTTCAAAAGTGTAATAGGTGGTTGAGAAATGAGATGTGCAATTTATGCTCGTAGATCGCCTGATGGTGCTACTTCAATGTTGGGCCTTTGTATGTGGCCAGGCTGTGTAAAAGTCCCACACATGTGGTATCGCCATACTCAGGAGGAGTAGCAGAATGTATTTTGGGGTGTCATTTTTGCTATGTATTTGCTATGTGTTGGAAATATCTTATAAATGGACAACTTTGTGTAAAAAAAATGCGTTTTTATTTTTTTTCCACATTTTCCAAAAACTTCTGGAAAAAAAATAACCGTTCAAAAGACTCATTATGCCTCATAGATTATACGTTGGGGTGTTTGCTTTCCAAAATGGGGTCATTTTGTGGGCAATTCCTTTGTCCTGGTGCTCCAGGGCCTTCAAAAGTGTAATAGGTGGTTGAGAAATGAGATGTGCAATTTATGCTCGTAGATCGCCTGATGGTGCTACTTCAATGTTGGGTCTTTGTATGTGGCCAGGCTGTGTAAAAGTCCCACACATGTGGTATCGCCATACTCAGGAGGGGTAGCAGAATGTATTTTGGGGTGTCATTTTTGCTATGTATTTGCTATGTGTTGGAAATATCTTATAAATGGACAACTTTGTGTAAAAAAATGCGTTTTTATTTTTTTTCCACATTTTCCAAAAACTTCTGGAAAAAAAATAACCGTTCAAAAGACTCATTATGCCTCATAGATTATACGTCGGGGTGTTTGCTTTCCAAAATGGGGTCATTTTGTGGGCAATTCCTTTGTCCTGGTGCTCCAGGGCCTTCAAAAGTGTAATAGGTGGTTGAGAAATGAGATGTGCAATTTATGCTCGTAGATCGCCTGATGGTGCTACTTCAATGTTGGGCCTTTGTATGTGGCCAGGCTGTGTAAAAGTCCCACACATGTGGTATTGCCATACTCAGGAGGGGTAGCAGAATGTATTTTGGGGTGTCATTTTTGCTATGTATTTGCTATGTGTTGGAAATATCTTATAAATGGACAACTTTGTGTAAAAAAAAATGCGTTTTTATTTTTTTTCCACATTTTCCAAAAACTTCTGGAAAAAAAATAACCGTTCAAAAGACTCATTATGCCTCATAGATTATACGTTGGGGTGTTTGCTTTCCAAAATGGAGTCATTTTGTGGGCAATTCCTTTGTCCTGGTGCTCCAGGGCCTTCAAAAGTGTAATAGGTGGTTGAGAAATGAGATGTGCAATTTATGCTCGTAGATCGCCTGATGGTGCTACTTCAATGTTGGGCCTTTGTATGTGGCCAGGCTGTGTAAAAGTCCGACACATGTGGTATCACCATACTCAGGAGGAGTAGCAGAATGTATTTTGGGGTGTCATTTTTGCTATGTATTTGCTATGTGTTGGAAATATCTTATAAATGGACAACTTTGTGTAAAAAAAATGCATTTTTATTTTTTTTCCACATTTTCCAAAAACTTCTGGAAAAAAAATAACAGTTCAAAAGACTCATTATGCCTCATAGATTATACGTTGGGGTGTTTGCTTTCCAAAATGGGGTCATTTTGTGGGCAATTCCTTTGTCCTGGTGCTCCAGGGCCTTCAAAAGTGTAATAGGTGGTTGAGAAATGAGATGTGCAATTTATGCTCGTAGATCGCCTGATGGTGCGACTTCAATGTTGGGCCTTTGTATGTGGCCAGGCTGTGTAAAAGTCCCACACATGTGGTATCCCCATACTCGGTAAGAGTAGCAGAATGTATTTTGGGGTGTAATTTGTTGTATGCATATGCTCTGTGAGAGAAATAACCAGTTAATATGAATATTTTGAAAAAAAAAAAAAAATCTTCCTTTTGCAAAGAATTGTGGGAAAAAAATACACCTTAAAAAAACTAACCATGCTACTTACTTAATACCTTGGAATGTCTACTTTCTAAAAAGGGGTAATTTGGGGGGTATTTGTACTTTTCTGACTTGTTAGTACCTCAAGAAATGAGATTCACCTGATGTACTGAAGGCCTGATCAGATGTTTTCAATTTTCAGTGATTGGCACCATAGTTTGTAGACTCTATAACTTTCACAAAGACCAAATAATATACACTAATTTGGGTTATTTTTACCAAAGATATATAGCAGTATAAATTGTGGCCAAAATTTATGAAGAAAAATTACTAATTTGCTAAATTTTATGACAAAAACAAAGAAAAAGGCAATTTTTCACAAAATTTACGGTCTTTTTTTATTTATAGCACAAAAAATAAAAAACCCATTAGTGATTAAATACCACCAAAAGAAAGCTCTATTTGTGTGAAAAAAAGGACACAAATTTCATTTGGGTACAGTGTTGCATGACTGAGTAATAGTCATTCAATGTGTGAGAGCACCGAAAGCTGAAAATTGGTCTGGGCAGGAAGGGGGTTTAAGTGCCCTGTATTGAGGTGGTTAAACTACCGTTATATTTATGTATATACAGTTTATCACTATCGTATGGCTGTTCCATTTTCTTCTTTATACTATTCCTTCCAATGACACTTTAATGTGTCATCTATCCAATTATTATTTGTGCTCTCCATGTATCAATGCTTTTATGTATTTGTGAATAAGTCCTTTTAGGAATGTATACGTCAATGAACTAAGAAATATTGATATATGTTTATGTGCATAGATGTGTCATTTTATGAATATTTGTATCCAATAAAACTTGCCTTTTATACTATTTATGGTTCTGCTTCGGTGTGCCTCATGCAAAGTCCCGCTCGTTGCTCTTTTCCTTTTATTCCAGAGACCTGTTCAGCCATTATTCAAGTGCTGCAGAAGGACTATATTCGGGTAAGTTTTTTCCTTTAACATCACATTCTATGTGTTTAATGTTTGCTAATGTATTGTATTAATTTCTTGATTCCATAATTAGTAATATGGTATAAATGTCCTCTTTGTCCTAATGCATGCTGTAATCTTTTCCTGCTCCTTTTTTGGCCTATATGCATATTTTCCTTCGTTAACCTCCCCAGCATGCTATCCTGGGCCCATACCCACCTAGTCTAGTAACTTAACAATGTTTATTGTCAGCTACATTTTTGGACTTACCCTAAACAGCCCTTAAAATGCGACCAAATGTTATTGTTGTCCTCAAATTTATGCAGAGTGCAATAAGCCATTTTTTGGTGGCCCAAACTCATTTGGAGCCCTCCCCCCCCCCTCAAAATGCAAATACTCTATCTGCTGACTTTAAAAAACCTATACAAACTATCCCTCTTTTGTGGTCATATTTCTTCAATTCACCAAAGCATGTAGTGCAAGGGCCTGCCTGATTACCTTCAAATTGTAACGTAGAAATTAACGTAGAAAGGTAGAAAATGTCTCCTATTATCTTGGTAGGTAATTTCATTTATGAATGTCAAAATGTGCTTCAATATGGACAGTGTGTATCCATATTTTTAGATTATGACACTTCTTACCTGTCCACTGGGCTGGCAATAGTGTAAGTAAGGAGGGGCTGGCCAAAGTCTCACACATTATTTATGCAAACAGCTCTCATGGAAGTGGAGAGGATTACCTGTCCAAAACATCTACCCATTACCTCCCCCACCATAATATTTTTAGAATGGACCACCAGAGGGGGTGAGGAATCAGATAAGTTGACCTTACACTTTTGTCACTAAATACTCCTTTTTATACTAGTATTTTATACTTATGTTGGCCAAGAATGTTTGTGTCAAATCTGCTTGGAATGTTATGTGCAGAAGTAGTAATTTCTTTTTCATTTATTTACTCCACAGTTTCTGTCATGAAGATCCTGCCAGTAACCGGCGATTCAGACGTACGGGAACACGGCCACGGGTTCCACTGCGCATGCGCGCGCGTTCACGGGTGCTGTCACGCATGGGCATGCGCGCGCGCACTCCCGCTGGTGCCCGGCGGGCTATTTAAACCGCTCTGTCACACTCAATCCCCGCTGTCTGCTCTACAGTGTTCCGTGTGCCTTAACCTGATCTGACCTGTGTACTCTGTTATCTGACCCGGCTTCCTGTTTGACCATCCTGCTATCCGCCTGCACCAGACCCTCTTGGCTTGCCTGACTATCCCTCTGTGTAATCCCTGGTACCTCTGCTGCCCAACCGATATCGACCACGGGCTTGTTTGACCATTCCTCTGTCCAATACCAGTATTCAGTCTGTTACCTGCTGCCTTGTTCCTGGTTCCAGTCCAGCGTTCCAGTCTACTACCTGCTGCATGTTCCTGGTTCCAGTCCAGCGCTCCAGGCTACTACCTGCTGTTTTTTCCTGGTTCCAGCCCAGCGTTCCAGACTACTACCTGCTGCTTGTTCTTGGTTCCAGCCCAGCGTTCCAGACTACTACCTGCTGCTTGTTCCTGGTTCCAGCCCAGCGTTCCAGCCTACTACCTGCTGCTTTGTTCCTGGTTCCAGTCCAGCGTTGCAGCCTACTACCTGCTGCTTGTTCCTGATTCCAGTCCAGCGTTCCAGGCTACTACCTGCTGCTTGTTCCTGGTTCTAGTCCAGCGTCCCAGGCTACTACCTGCTGCTTTGTTCCTGGTTTCAGCCCAGCTCTTCAGTCCGGCTTACTTCCTATTATTTCCAAGAGCCCAAATGCGATCCTTGTGAAACAATATAAGTGGCGCTAAATACCAGTGATAGACCATACAACACTCGAAGGTGATCTAGTACATCTATCTACAAAAGGAAATTGGAATAGATAACGTGAGTAAATCTATAACAAAGAAAAACTATTCAATATAAAATTAACAGTGAAAGTGTGCCTTGCACAAGGCAATTTCAATGACACATAAAACAAAGTGAGATCAAGTGGTAAAGTCCATAAAGTCCATAGATAGACCACCGTGCAAAAAGTGTGATGAATCTGGAAACGGTCCACCAATTCACTTAGTGTCAGTGACTCCACTCCCCTTAAAATCAGCACTCACCGACTCAAAATGCCTCACACTCTCGTGTTTTGGCAACAAAGCATAGATGTAAAGCGGATCAGCTGAGGGTGTAGGCTCCGAATTCCTTGTTAGTCCCAGTGTCACCTCAATGCATAGAAAAAACTCAACATAGTGTGATACCGTAAGACATATAAAATTTATTGAACTTAAAACCTTCAATCATTGCACTCACATAAAAACTCTTGAATCAAGCCAAAATAACACTGCAAAGAAAGCTTCCAATAAAATCCTCCTCTGTGAAACGCCCAGCACCACTGTGAAACGAGGGTCGCGGTGGACCCCAAAGAAAAGGGTTGGATGGGTTCTCACCCCTCTTACTGACACTTTGCTGGTGTAGATCTCCTGCTGGCTTGTAAGCCCAAGACGTGACTCCTCTAGCGCCTTCGGAAGATCTCGCCGGTTCCCGGAGATACACCGCACCGTTCTGTCTCTCACTGACTGCTAATAGTGGATGCCGTACAGCCACGCCCCGACATGTTTCGTCACACCTGACTTCCTCATGGGAAGTCAGGTGAGTCCGGCTTACTTACCTGCTGGGGTTCCTGGCCCTCTCTGCATTCCAGTCTCCAGTCTCCTCTTCAGCTCCAGGTTCCAGAGGGTGCCACCACTCCTGAACTTCCGGTGACTGTTGATCCTGCCAGGCACCCATACCACTCCTCACTCCTGGCCCTTTGTCTCCATTCCAGGGGGACGGGAGTGGGAGCTGTATGGGATGTCTTTCTCTGCACTTCAAGCTCAAAACCTACCAGGTACGTGACAGTAGCAGACAGCCATGTCTGAGCCTGAGCAGGGAACATCTCCCATGGAGGAACTTTGTGCGCACCTGGCAGGATTGACTGAAACAGTCAAGAATCTGCAGCAAGGATATACCAGGCTGGAGGAACGAGTGCTAACTTTGTCTAATCCCATTGGGGTCCAGGGAGTTCCTTCTGCTCCTGCTCCTTCAGTCGGGCCTTCCTCAACGGTGGTGATGCTTCCTCCAGAACCCAAGGTTCCGATGCCTGAACGTTTCTCCGGGAATCGCCATAAATTCAGGGCCTTCCGCAACTCCTGTGAATTGTTCTTTGCTCTTCAGCCATGGACCTTTTCCCTGGAGGCTACCAAGGTGGGCTACGTAATTTCTCTGCTTTCTGGTGACCCCCAAACCTGGGCCCATCGCCTCTTGGAGCAAAAGGACATATCCCTGACCAATCTCTCCACCTTCTTTGAAGCATTGGGTCAGTTGTACGATGACCCCCAGCTGTCCGTGACTGCAGAGGCGGCTCTGCACACCCTTCAACAGGGTCGCAGGGCAGCAGAGGACTATGTGGCTGAATTCAGGAAGTGGAGTGCGGACACAAATTGGAATGATGCGGCTCTCCGCTATCAGTTTTGGGTGGGACTCTCTGACTCTCTGAAGGATGAATTGGCCAGGGTGGGTACACCACAGACTTTAAATGCCTTGATCGATCTAGCCATCCAGATTGATCGACGCCTAAGAGAGCGTAGGACTGAGAGAGGTTTGGGATCTCCTCGCCCAACTTGGGTTACCCCTAAGGTTCCTCATCATACGTCACCAACACCACCTACCTCCACGTCTAACCTACCTGAGCCAATGCAATTAGGAGTCCTGCGGCCTTCTCTTACCCAGGAGGAACGACAACGTTGGTGAGTGAATAATTTGTGCCTGTATTGCGGGGAACCTGGGCACTATGTCAGGAACTGTCCCCTCAAACTCCGTAAGTGCCTATCCCTGTCCACTGACTATGTTACACCTCTGCCTAAGAATACTACTCACCTTGCTCGCTCTATCCTGTTACAGCTTCCAGGAGAGACTCTGCAAATAACCGCCATTATTGATTCTGGAGCTTGCAGCTGTTTCATGGATTCTCTTTTTGCTACCCAACACCAGATACCTTTGTTGCCTAAGGCCCATGGACTTTCCATCCATCTAGCTGATGGAACCGCCATTAAATCTGGACCTGTTACCCAAGAGACTATTCCAATACCTGTCTACATTTCCAATTCCCATCAAGAACTGCTACGCCTGGATATCATCGCCTCACCCCTGTTTCCCATAATCCTCGGCATGCCATGGTTACAGGCTCACAATCCGGACATTAATTGGATCACAGGTGAAGTTACCTTTCCTTCTTCATATTGCCAACAGTTTTGCAAAACTCAGAACGCTCAGGAGAACCCTACCTCGCTCTGCCTAGATACAGATCCTAGTCTACACCTCTCCATCCCTTCTGCCTATCATGATTTCTTGGATGTATTCAGCAAGCAGGGGGCAGAGGTTTTACCCCCTCACCGGGCCTATGACTGTCCTATTGAATTACTTCCCGGTGCGGAGATTCCTTTTGGAAGAGTCTTTCCTTTAACTGAAGTAGAACAAGGGGCTTTAAAGGAATATATCAATGAGAACCTTAAGAAAGGCTTCATTCGTCCATCCACGTCCCCTGCAGGTGCAGGCATCTTCTTTGTACAGAAAAAAAGATAAGACCCTCAGACCTTGTGTGGATTACCGCGAACTAAATAAAATCACTGTGAAGAACCGTTACCCTCTCCCTCTGGTACCAGAGTTGTTCCAAGGACTTGGGACAGCCACCATATTCACCAAGCTTGACCTCCACGGGGCCTACAATTTAGTTCGTATTAGGGACGGAGACGAATGGAAGACCGCCTTCTGTACCCGCTATGGACATTTTGAGTACCTAGTGATGCCTTTTGGTCTGTGCAATGCCCCTGCTACTTTTCAGTACTTCATCAATGATGTGTTACGAGACTTTCTAGATCAGTTTGTTATATTTAGACGACATATTAATTTTTCTTGTTCCCTTGAATCCCACTGCAGGCACGTCAGAAGTGTGTTGGGCCGGCTTCGACAACACGGTCTATATGCAAAGGCTGAGAAGTGTGAAATTGAACAGGAAAGTATTCCATTTTTGGGGTTAATCATTTCCAGTAGAGGCATTAAAATGGACCCTCAAAAGGTCGCTGCAGTTTTAGATTGGCCAGTCCCGACAGACAAAAAAGGAATCCAGCGATTCGTTGGATTCGCTAATTTTTACCGTAAATTTATTAAGGGGTTCTCAGCCATCATCACACCCATCACACAACTAACTAAACAAGGTACACGCTTCCATTGGTCTGCTGAGGCCCAAAAGGCTTTTGAGACTCTCAAGGGCCTTTTTACCTCCGCCTCCGTACTAAAGCATCCAGATTCCTCTCTGCCGTTCGTACTAGAGGTGGATGCATCTGAAATTGCAGTAGGGGCAGTGCTGTCCCAAAGACAGGGAACTAAGGCCCTGTTATATCCGGTGGCTTTCTTCTCTCGTAAATTGTCCATGGCAGAGAGAAATTATGATGTAGGTGACAGAGAGTTGTTGACAATCAAATCAGCGTTGGAGTGGCGCTATCTGCTGGAGGGTGCCGCTCATCCAGTCTTAATTTTTACAGATCATAAGAACCTGGAGTATTTGAGATCTGCAAAAAGGTTGAAGCCACGTCAGGCCAGGTGGGCTCTCTTTTTCTCCAGGTTCTCCTTTCATGTCATCTATCGCCCTGGCTCCAAAAATACCAAACCTGATGCCCTATCCAGGATGCTTCACAAGTCCCAAGAGATTTCCCCTCCAGACACCATTCTGTCCCCGAGGAATTTTATTTTATTTCAGGGAAACCTGCTTTCCCAGATTAAGCAGGCTTCCGCGGGATTGGGATCTTCCATTAGGGCAGAACTCCAAGTTAAGGATGGGTTACTGTGGCATGAGAATAGGATCTTTATACCTGAAACATTACGAGTTTCAGTACTTGAACTCTGTCATGATCATGCATTGGCTGGGCATTTTGGCGTAGCTAAGACCACTGATCTGGTACAGCGTACCTTCTGGTGGCCTCAGTTACACGAAGATTGTAGGAAATTTGTTGAGTCCTGTACCACCTGTATCAGGAACAAGGGGCACAGAACCAAGGCATGGGGATTACTAAAACCATTGCCTGTCCCAGATAGGCCTTGGAAAATGCTCTCTATAGACTTTATTGTAGAATTACCTCCGGCTGGGGGCTTCACCTCAATTTTTGTCATAGTGAACCGGTTGTCGAAGATGGCCCACTTTGTCCCAATGAAGGGCACTCCTTCAGCTACAGAAACGACACAGGCATTCATTAAGGAAGTCATCAGGCTCCATGGGGTACCAGTTAATATCGTTTCAGATCGGGGGGTACAGTTTACCTCCCGATTCTGGAGGTCTCTGTGTAAAACATTGAACTCTCATTTTCATCTGCTTATCATCCCTAGACTAATGGGCAAACAGAGAGAACAAACCAGACCCTTGAACAATATTTACGCTGTTTTTCTTCTTTTGCCCAAGATGATTGGATTTCTGTTCTCCCATTGGCCGAATTCGCCTACAACAATTCTATTCATTCCGCTATCAAACAAACTCCATTTTTTGCGAATTATGGTTTCCACCCTTCATTTTTTGCCTAATTCTCTTCCAGAATGTACAGTACCTGCAGTTCAGGAGAAGTTGGACTTCTTTACTTCCAACAACCAAGTTTTACAGGAGACCATGACCAGGACCCAGGAATATAATAAAGCAACCTTCGATAAAAAAAGGCGAGGTGAGCTGTTACTTACACCCGGGGACCAGGTATGGTTATCTACACTAAATCTCAATAAACAAGGAAGAGGGGCGCCTCTGAGTATGTATCAATAATCATTTATTTACAACAAACAATATCCACTCACATGGAAGACTGTAGTATTGCGTTCCGGTGCATCTCTGTGTAGAGGAGAGTCTGGAGGACCACAAGTCTCAGCAAGTCCGTGCAGTGTTGGTCACACATCAGGTCCTGGCAGGGATGGATGGTGGTGGCAGAACACGGTGGGAGCTCCCTCGGGTCTCCAGATGGCACTTCCGGATAGATGGTGGGTTTAAAGTAACATAGACCAACGGTCTGTGGGTTCCAGGGAGGGGGAGAGGGGACGCCAAGGCCGATCGCCGGGCGCGCTGCCGTCTGAGGCTCGTACGGCTCCGTGAGAGAGAGATAGTAACGGCCGTACAGGGAGCCAGAACGAGGCCTGGAAAGCAAGCACAGCGCGGCGCCGGGCCGTGACGTCACAGCTATGCGACGCGTTTCCGAGTCTGCGCGCTATTGGTGACAGGAATAGCGGCACTCCGTACGGGCCTCAGACGGCAGCGCGCCCGGCGATCGGCCTTGGCGTCCCCTCTCCCCCTCCCTGGAACCCACAGACCGTTGGTCTATGTTACTTTAAACCCACCATCTATCCGGAAGTGCCATCTGGAGACCCGAGGGAGCTCCCACCGTGTTCTGCCACCACCATCCATCCCTGCCAGGACCTGATGTGTGACCAACACTGCACGGACTTGCTGAGACTTGTGGTCCTCCAGACTCTCCTCTACACAGAGATGCACCGGAACGCAATACTACAGTCTTCCATGTGAGTGGATATTGTTTGTTGTAAATAAATGATTATTGATACATACTCAGAGGCGCCCCTCTTCCTTGTTTATCTTCCTCAGCCTATTGGACCTTGCTTCTGGTCTTTTTTTGGTGGCAGCCCTGAATGACTTTCTCCTGTATATACATCTATATACATCTACATATACCAACCCTGCCATTGGACTACTTAGGATCTGTTATGTGAGGTATACCTGCTTTGCGCCTTTTTTTTTTTTTTTAAAGGTTTTTATTTGCCAGATGTACATACATAGAATAACACACTGCATGTAAGGTATATTGTCGGTTGCAACCGTCAAAATATAATTAACATTCAAGGGTAGTTTCGGATAAACATCCTATGATAAACGACATATCAGTACAGGTAGCAATTTTTTTAACTCTAAAATACCAGTTATTTTCTTTAATCGTAATGCAAATTATCAGCAATCCAATATCTGGTATAAAACATAAAATAAAGTAAAAAAATATAAAAGTATATATATATAAAGCTTTGCGCCTTTTTTACTTGTTTTTTTGTTCTACACTAAATCTCAGGATGGCTTGCCCTTCAAAAAAATTGGGCCCCAATTCTCTTGGCCCTTTTCCTGTCAAGCGGAGAATTAATGAGGTTGCATACGAACTTGAACTCCCTGATTCACTAAAAGTGCAACCAGTATTTCATGTGTCCCTGCTCAGACCCTCTATTTCCAACCCATTTCCAGGCTGAAGTACGGCTCCTCCTGATCCAATTTTGGTAGATGGGGAGGAGGAATTCGAGGTGGAGGCTATCATGGACCATAGGAAAAGAGGTAACCAAATTCAATTTCTGATAAAATGGAGGGGGTTTGGCCCAGAAGAAAATTCTTGGGAACCGAGGGATAATATTCATGCTGAAGATCTTATGCAATCTTTTAAAAGGTTCCATCCAGAGAAATTTCTTCAAAGGGGCATCCGGAGGCTGCCCCTTGGGGGGGGGGCAATGTCATGAAGATCCTGCCAGTAACCGGCGATCCAGACGTACAGGAACACGGCCACGGGTTCCACTGCGCATGCGCTCGCGTTCACGGGTGCTGTCACGCAAGGGCACGCGCGCGCACTCCCACTGGTGCCAGGCGGGCTATTTAAACCGGTCTGTCACACTCAATCCCCACTGTCTGCTCTACAGCGTTCCGTGTGCCTTAACCTAATCTGACCTGTGTACTCTGTTATCTGACCCGGCTTCCTGTTTGACCATCCCTTAATCCCTGGTACCTCTGCTGCCCGACCGATACCGACCACCGGCTTGTTTGACCATTTCTCTGTCCAATACCTGTATTCAGTCTGTTACCCACTGCCTTGTTCCTGGTTCCAGTCCAGCGTTCCAGTCTACTACCTGCTGCGTGTTCCTGGTTCCAGTCCAGCGCTCCAGGCTACTACCTGCTGTTTGTTCCTGGTTCCAGCCCAGCGTTCCAGACTACTACCTGCTGCTTGTTCCTGGTTCCAACCCAGCGTTCCAGACTACTACCTGCTGCTTGTTCCTGGTTCCAGCCCAGCGTTCCAGCCTACTACCTGCTGCTTTGTTCCTGGTTCCAGCCCAGCGTTCCAGACTACTACCTGCTGCTTGTTCCTGGTTCCAGCCCAGCCTTCCAGACTACTACCTGCTGCTTGTTTCTGGTTCCAGCCCAGCGTTCCAGACTACTACCTGCTGCTTGTTCCTGGTTCCAGCTCAGTGTTCCAGCCTACTACCTGCTGCTTTGTTCCTGGTTCCAGCCCAGCGTTCCAGACTACTACCTGCTGCTTGTTCCTGGTTCTAGCCCAGCGTTCCAGACTACTACCTGCTGCTTGTTCCTGATCCCAGTCCAGCATTCCAGGCTACTACCTGCTGCTTGTTCCTGGTTCCAGTCCAGCGTCCCAGGCTACTACCTGCTGCTTTGTTCCTGGTTCCAGCCCAGCTCTTCAGTCCGGCTTACTTACCTGCTGGGGTTCCTGGTCCTCTCTGCATTCCAGTCTCCAGTCTCCAGTCTCCTCTTCCTCTCCAGGTTCCAGAGGGTGCCACCACTCCTGAACTTCCGGTGAATGTTGATCCTGCCAGGCACCCATACCACTCCTCACTCCTGGCTCTCTGTCTCCATTCCAGGGGAACGGGAGTGGGAGCTGTAAGGGAGGTCTTTCTCTGCACTTCAGGCTCAAAACCTACCAGGTACGTGACAGTTTCCTTCCAACCCACAGCAATAGCAGGACATTGCACCCTAGTTCCAGCATCAGTGGGATTTCCCCAACTGTGGTGGTGCTATTGATGGAAAACATGTCCGGATTGTCCCCCCACCCGGATTGTCCCACCAAGGGTTTTGCAGCATAGTCCTGCTAGCTGTAGTGTCTGCCACATATGAGTTCTTGTTTCTGGATGTTGGGAAGAACGTCCGCGACTCTGATGGAGGAGTCATTATGCAGACAGAGTTCTACAAGCGGCTCCAGAATGGCACCTTGCCACCTGCTGAGGACAATGTTGAGGGCCTCAATTTTGTTTTTGTTGCAGATGAGGCCTTTGCTCTGGGGGGAACAACTTATGAAAGTTTCCTATGAGAATCCTCACCCCAGAGCAGAGAATCTACAATTACAGGCTCTCTCATGCCAGAAGGGTGGTTGAAAATGCTTTTGGCATCCTCTCCAGTCGTTTCAGACTGTTTTTAACCCCAATTAGCCTGGCACTATACAAAATAAACTATGTGGTATTGTGCTGCATCCTCCATTATGGAGGATGCAGCACAATACCACATTACGGAGGAATGCTAGCAGCTACGTTACATCAGTGCCAACTGATGCAGACCCTGCAGTGTCAGGCCCAGCTGGAGAGGCTGCACCTCATCCGTCTGTGGGCATGATGACGGCTCTAGAACCTGGCCGTGCTGGATTGCCCTCCCAAGAGGCCGGAGATATCCGACAAAAATACCTGGAACATTTTGTTGGTAGAGGAGCAGTGGCTTGGCATATATTTGGAGCCGATCATGCCTAATCTAATTTTGAGATCATAAACTCATTTTCCATTTGAAGTACTGTTGTCTGGGTTTCTTATCTGTCTAATATTTTCACAAATGGGCTTTATTTTGGCCACTTTCTCCAATAGTGCAAATATACTTTATTTGTTACATGAAGTGACAATCTCTTCTTCAGCTAACTATTATGGTGTGCTGTGGGTCTGCTACACACACAATGTTTTTGTTCTTAATGGATCTAATGCATGAAGTTCAAAAACATTATGCCTTTTCAACTCCTTTAATTTTTCTTAGGCCCAAAAATTTGCAGAGTTGCACACATTTAAGAGCACATTGTCACTGTAACTACAACTAATACACTGGTATTGAGCATTGAAATAATAAGCCACACATTGTTTACTAAACATTTTACTCAAAGCACATTTACATGTATGTTTTAAAGGTTTTAAAACAAACCAACATCTTGGTGTATAACATGTATGTTTGCAATTATTGTGCCTTTTTTTGTGGCTAAACAGGCATGCTAGAAAGCATAAGATACACATTCCCAACTCAGGAACTTCCAAAGTTCGACTTTGGTAAAGTGAAGGCCAAATGAGACATTACTATCCCAAGACTGTGTGAATATTGCCTTCCTCCGATAGGGTGATCTCACCCCTCTAAAAGCCAACATTTGAAGCCACGTAGAGGCATAACTATTAAGTGTCCCTTATGATCCCCTGACGAAATTGTGTGTAGTTCTAAATATGTTAGTTTCTAAACCCCCAAAACACACAGTATGTCAACATGTGCTATCTCCCATCACGGGGTATCAATGGACGCGTTTTGGGGGTGCAACCCCTTCCTCATAACTAAAGTAGGTCAGAGGAAGGGGTTGCACCCCAAAACATGTCCATTGATACCCATGATGGAAGCTAGCACATGTTGACACACTGTGGGGTTTATTTACTAAAGGCAAATCCACTTTGCACTGCAAGTGCACTTGGAAGTGCAGTCGTTGTAGATATGAGAGGGACATGCAAGGAAAATAAAAAAACAGCATTTTTGCCTGTACATGATTGGATGATAAAATCAGCATAGCTTCCTCTCATTTCAGATCTTCCCCTCAGATTTACACAGACCACACTTTCAAGTGCACTTGTAGTGCAGAGTGGATTTGCCTTTAGTGAATCAACCCCTATGTGTTTTGGGGCTTTGGCAAACTAGATGTAGGGAAAGACACACATTTTAGGCATGGGATCATGAGGGCAATAAGAATTTTAAGGCACAATTTTGTGGGCATCTTCAATTTTTAGCTTTGCGATTCTTCAAAACGCAGAAAGATTACAAATAACATTACTTAGGGCAGTGTTTCTCAACTCCCCTTCTTAAGATGCATTTCCAGGTCATGTTTTCTATATTTGTTGATTTTGGCACAGGTGATGTTGTCATTTTCTAGGTTAGTAATTCACACAGCCGTTTTTATACTGCGAAAAATACATAAAACAGGACCTGGTGGTGCACCTAGAGAAGTGGAGTGGAGAAACACTGACCTCGGACACTAAAGCCTAGGTTCACATTGGAGTGATTTGAGAGATCAAATCGCAGCCTATTGGAGGCAATGGCACTGTTCCAAATTGGTGCAACACCAATTTTGTAAAAGTATTTCCTGCACTACTTTTGCCGATTTCAGGTGCGACTTCAATAGACATCTGTGCATGAAGCCACACAAATGTCTATCAAGTAGCACCTGAAATCGCGCTGACCTTGCTACTTAGAAATCGTGCTACGTCAAGTGAAGTAGCGCAATATCAAAGTAGCATTGATGTGAACCAGGGCTTAAAAGTCCTAAAAACATGTAAATATGAAAAGTGCAAACAGGAGACAACAAGTTGAACAAGAAACTTCAGCCCAGGCCAGATGAACTTAAAAAATTTTGCAAGCATGTCTACATAATCACGTATTCTTCACTGTAAAGCAGTGGCAGCCTCCTTTATTTGCTCAAGATCATTCAAACACTGCATCATATCTGCACTCAAGTTACTAGTCAATTTCTGGAAATACTTACCTACCCAGTCTATTGTCGCTTGCAACCTGCTTGCCCTTCAGACACCTACACTACTAGGAATGTACACTCTGCAACTACTCTGTAATCTTGGCCCTGGTGCCCGGGTCTACAAAACTCGGGTACCTAGCAACACTGCCAGCTCCTTCCACCTCTTCCTTCTCAATGCTAATGTTAAGGCACTACATACTTTGCTACTGTGCGGAGTGGGTGTTTGGTTTGGACATCTAAACACTTGACAATGTATACACATTTGAAGCCAGATTAAAAGAATACTTACTTGCGCAAACAAAAGGCTCACGAATAGTTTCTTCCACTTCTGGGTCTCTTTGGCCCTCTTTTTGCATCAGGGGATGTTACGTCAACAAGTGCAAGGTCTGTGTTGGGTCCAGGTGTCAGATCCAACGCCTCAAAACCTACATCCTGGTTGAGCTGACCACACTCACTTTCCTCTAAAAAAAAAAAAAAAAACCATAACAAAACAATACACCATTCATTAAGCCAACCCAAGTCACATCTGTTTCTAGCATCCATTTTGCTGAATTAGTTGACCAATCTTGCACTTGGTCTGATGACAATGTTTGCTCCTGATTAGTGGACTCCACCATGCTGCACTGTTTTTTTTTTCAGTGAAAAATGCATCGAAAAGAGAAGGTGATGTAATTTTACAGAGGGCAAACACTGGACAAGTACCAACATTGAAAAACTCCTGCAGTTGCCCCCCACCCCTCTTGTCTCCTATGGGATAGGGGGATATATGATGATCATTCTAGTAGGCGTGACTCTGTGTGACTGTGATCCCCGGGGCCTCTCCTCTACCCATGTCTACACTGGCAAGGCTGCATTAATGGGCACTGATGAGCCAGGCAGCAACCAGAAAGTGTTCTTTACCCCTTAAGTTCCTGCTGAAGCCCATGGCCCAAAAAGAATCTGTGGCTAAATGAGTGGTTTGGAAATTGTCACTTATTTTTTTTGGGGGGAGATGGCCTTGTTGCCTCCCCTGTTGGGGCCTGAGCGAGGGTAGCCTCCCTACGTCCCCTCTGGTGGCTTGTCTGTAGCCTCATTTTTTTGTGCCTCCCTGTTGAAAGAAGAGAAAAAAAATAGGTTTAAAAAATAAATACATGGCAAAACTTATAAAAATTTAAAAAAAATGTTCATATCTGCTTTATATTTAACTTCATCTTTAAAATACAAATTCAGATAAAGATTAGAGAAAAAATTATCTCGATTTATCGAGGCCTACTTGGAGAAAGTACATATACAGACAGCTAATTTACACATATACATATTGGTTAGATACAAATATTGCTTACTTTTTTTGATTATGTGATGGATGGACTCCATCTGGGTCTTGCTCACGGTTCTGTAGATCAGGCCATCACTTTCTGATTTGTTCCTTCGTTCGTTGCACCGAAAATTCTCCATGCAAAACAGCGATGACCTTTTCCAAAATGAGATCTTTTCAGCTGTTGGGCCTTTCGTAGTTACGCAGCTTGCAGTCATAGTCATGTTTCTCACGGAGGCACACCATCTCCACCATCTCACCCTTGCTCATGGGGGTGGCTTTGTGCCTCCTATAAGCTCCACCACCACGGGGTTGCCTAGAATTTGCAAAATCTGCCATGTTGTTCCTCCCGAATGTTCCGCCATGGGTCGCATGGTCACGCCCCAGCATCATGATGCACTGAGAGCGGAGAGAGCGGAGTTTCACTCATGCGCAGTGTATATAAAAGCCATAACGCATGATCGATGTAACCGCCATAGGAACGATCTAGGAGTGGAGGACGAAAGATCACCATCACATTAAAGGAGCCAGAAAACGAAGGTACAAATGGAAATTGGGGTATAGGTGGTTAGTGGCCTATATTGCTTAGATTGAGGCCTATATTGGGACCAGTTTATGAGTTATGCCAGACATTATGTTTTATCTTGTGTTCTGTCTTGCAGGCATCTGAGACTTATCGAATAAAATCTTGAGAAAGGCGTTGGAAAAACTCCTCGAGTTGGTCAAACCAGAGCAGACATCGCATATATCAAGACCAAAATCTCCAATTTGAGGAGTACCTTTAAAAGATAGCTCAAGAAGGTCCAGGACTCGCAGAGATCTGCAGAATCAGCTGATGATATCCATGTCCCCAGGCTGTGGTATTACAGCCTGCGGATTTTGACCGACCAGACCAAATGCCGGCCATCGCTGTCAACGCTCCCTTCCATATTGGCTGAGGCCACAGCTCCTGAGTTACACCCTGGTCCTTCTACAGAGGATGAAGATGTGGAGGAGCCCAGCTTGACCCAGGTATAGCATTGAACATATTTGTATCCAAAAATACAATGATGATAACTAGACGTTATTGTTCAAATATTTCTGCCTTAACAAAGTGGTTTCCATGAAAAATGCTGGGGTCAGAATGATAGTCTTTTCCATTTGTCCACATTCAATTTGCAACAGTCAGGAGATCAAAATTGTGTGTGATTGATGACAAAAAAACAAAACGAATTATGTCCCATTTTCCACAGGAAAGTGTCAGTCAGGAGGAGTACGTGGCCAGCAGCCACGTGGAGTTGAAAATCCCTCCAATACGCCCTCCTGCTAAAAAGAGCCAGGAAGAGCAGGAAACTGGACGAGGCAACAACTGCCTTCCTCAGCCAGGCCACTAGTGCCATCAGGATGGACCCAGATGCAGCTGAGGCATTTGGGTGTCTGATGGCAAATAAGTTAAGGGAGATGAATGTGGATCAAAGGTTAATGTGTGAGGAACTCATGATGCAGCTCCTCAACAAGGGGGGGGGGGACAAATTACATCAAAAACTCACATTTCTGATTTTGAAGCCCGACCTCCACAGCCACCCCACCCACCACAACAGCATGGCGGACAGTGGCAATTCCAGCCACAAGACCCCCAACAAGGCCGCCGGGTTGGGGATTTTCAGGCCTTCGATTACTAATTTTCTTTTTTTTGTATGCATAGAATGCACTTTTTGGTTATTAAGTTATTTAGATTTGTATGGCAGATAGCATGTCTAGACTAATGCGTAGACTAATACTTGACTGTTACATTTAAAAAGTACAATGTAAAATTAACAAGGGACACCAACATAGTTGTATCTTTGATCTAAAAAACTACAGGATAATAGTGTTGTGGTAACTTGACCACAAAAAAATAAATAATATTCTTGATATCACTAGAAAAAAAAAAAAAGCGGTTTTAAATACGTTTGGCAGAACTCTGTCAGTATCACCAGCAAAGCTGCTTCATTATTATCCCATTAAAGAAGGAGAATATGCGCTGCATTTCTAAATTTCATAATTTGCCACGTCACAAATGTTAATTCTCCATTACGAACGCTAGCTTACCGATCGCTTCTGGCTTGTCCTTGCTTCCGAGCATGCATGTTTATACTTTAGACTTTTGTCCGACAGACTTGTGTACACACGATCGGAAAATCCAACAGACATTTGTCCCCAGAAAATTTATAGGCCTGCCATCCAACATTTGTCCATGGAAAATCCGACAACAATTGTCCGATGAAGTGTACAAACGGTTGAATTGTAGGCCAACAGTCTGTCATCACACAATTCCCGGCGGAAAATCCGATCGTGTGTAGGAGGCTTAAGAGTAAGGCTTCATGCACATGGGCTCCTGGGGCCAGGGGCATATCTGCCGTGAGGCAGACAAGGCATTTGCCTTGGGTGGCAGTTTTCAGGGGGCGGCACCGCCCCCAGGCTCCCTCTTCCTGCCACTTCACCCCGCTGCACAGACCCCCGCAAGCCCAATGCCCTGCAGCTGTAGGCTTCCCTCCTCTGCCCTCCCGCCAACTTTGGGAGCTGCAGGGCATCCATAGGAGGGATCGGTTTGTCCACATAGATCCCCCTCTGCTACTCCAACCCTCCCTTTAGCACCCCCCACCTCCCTGATTGCTGGGCGCCCCTTCCATGCAGCTGCTGGTTGGCTCTCCCACCTCCCCCTCCCGCCGGATGCAGCAGCTGCTAATGCGGGAGATGTGGATGGATGAAGAGCAGGTAGGGGGGCTGCTCTGAGTAGTGGCTAGCCGGCCCTCCTGCCTCCCCCTCCCGCCAGATGCAGCCACTGCTATTGCGGGAAGTGTGGATGGATGGAGTGTGAGGGGAGCTGCTCCATGCAGCTGCTGGTTGGCTCTCCCCCCTCTGCTAGTGCGGAGTTCTGGATAGATGGAGAGTGGGGGGCTGGTAAAGCCCCTTTTCTGAAAGAATACAGACAGTGATCACAGTACTGATCGCTTCTGTATTCATTAATCACTGATACATAGTGAACTGTGTTTACTACATTTCATTCACAAACTGACAAATAGTAATCACTGTTTACTATATTTCATTTTATGAATGAATGAATGAATAGGAGTCTCTATACAGACTCCTATCTCATCCATCCACAGTGCAGCCCAGGCTGCAGAGAAAGGGACTGTCTTCAGTCTCTTTCTCTGTCTCAAAAAAGAGACATTAGAGGTCTGTTTAGACCCCTGATGTCTCTCCAAAGCCCCCCCCACCCCAAAAAAAAATAAAAAAATTAATACATAAAAAAATATAAAATAAATAATTGTACCTGTACAAAAAATAAACAAAGTTGTACAAAAGATTAAAATAAAAACCATAGTAAGAGCCCTTTTACGCGGCTTCTGTAAAGCAGATCCGCCTGCTCAGCGGGGGATCTGTCTGCTATGCGGACACGGACACAACTTGCTCTTCTCTATTGGGCGGTTGGATGGAAACGGACCACCTGTCCATTTCCATCAGACTGCCATCCAATCCAATCTGCCAGACAGATGGCAAATAGACCCCCCATCCGTCTGTTTTTGCGGGATTGGATGATGGTGGGAGTCAACGGACTGTATGATATAAAATTCAGGCATATTTCACCTCCCAGAAGCCACAGTTGCTGTATACAGCCATCTATAGAAGTCAATGGCTGTTGTAGCAGCGCGGCACCGTGCTACTCTGTAAAATGTTGGTTTAGGCCGGATTTTGTGGGAAGCAAGCATACTGATGGCACAGGTGTGTTCTGGCTTCATATGAGAGCCAGAGATAGAGCTCAGAGCCCCACCCTCCCGAGGGAGTCAGTGTGTGATGGGAGCCGTGAGAGGTGCTGGTGTGCACCATGGTGTCCAGGTCGGGACAGAGCAAGGCCTGAGCAAGTCCATGAGGAACAGCAGCAGCAAGAAAGGTGAACCAAGAGTCCATGAGGGACAGCAGCAGCAAGAAAGCTGTACCAAGAGTCCATGAGGGACAGCAGCAGCAAGAAAGCTGTACCAAGAGTCCATGAGGGAGAAAAGCAGTAAAGAAGTTGTACAGAGAGAGTCCATGAGGGACAAGAACAGCTAGGAAGCTGTAAGGAAGACACAGAGCTGAGGTGCAGCATCTGTACATGAACACTAGGATGTGTTTCATGGTCAGGTGGACCACAAAGTTACTAAAGTTTAGGAGAGACCCTGAAGAGGTACTTGGAGCAATAAAGCTGCCACAAGTGAGCCAGGAGGCTGAATGTTATGTCTTGCAGTAATGGTGGGACCCCCCCTGTGTGGGAATTCATACCTGTGTGAAGTTTTGATGTTCGTTTAAATAAAAGTGGGCAGGAAAGCCATGAAAACTATATCTGGAGTGGAGTAGACTCACTGTTTTGGCACTACCATTGAGCTAAGAAACCCCAATGAGCCACACTGTACACAGGTATACGCCGGTAACCAGGGCTTTTTTTTCAGGGGGAACTTGGTGGAACTCAGTTCCACCACCTCTGGCTCAGACCCTTGGGGAGGGGGGGGGCCTGCTCACCACAATCACTTGTAAACACAGAAGTCCGGCTTCTGTGTTTACAAGTGACAGCTCTGCATTCTGACTGTAACCCCCTGAACTCTGCACTCTGTATGTAATGCAGTCCTGGTATTTAATGCCCCTTTAAGACCCTCCTACTATTCGTGAAATTTGACTGACCACACCCACCATTTAATGTGATTTGGAGGGTGTGTGTGGGTGGAGGGGTTTTGGGGGGGTCGTGGTTGAGTTCCAGCACCTATTGTTTGAGAAAAAAAGCCCTGCCGGTAACACATGCATACATACAGATGTATGCCCTGGGATGTTGACAGTCTTGGATGACGACAGCGTCCAGGGTTGTACAGTAGATCCATGCTTATGTAAGGACTGATGCATAGGTTTGCGCAGCCTATTACATTAGGGTGTGCACCCCAAAGCTCAAACACACATGCCTTTTCTCTGCAGCCTCAGCTGCACAGGTAATGAATGAATGGGAAGTGCTCTGTGCTGAGCGGCTTCCTTTTCATTTACAAACTGAAGCTTAGCATACACAGTTTACTACGTTTCTGTTATGAATGGACACAGTGAGCGTGTTCATTTAGAAAAGGAACTATTTACTAGCCCCTTTCATCCTGAAACATCCGTTGCAATAGCCGGGGGGGGCAGCACTGCAGCACCTGCAGCTCCCAGGTGGGGAAATGCAACTACATTTTACGTCATGTGGCTCCAGATGTCAGCATTCATGAGGCCAAATCCAATCTAATATGGCGGGGTCAAAAAAAAAGTCTCATTATATATATATATATATATATTTTTTTTTTTTTACACAGCAAACAAATACACAGGTATACATTTGAATTGAACATAGCTCCATCCTTAAACAAATACATTTATCTGGCATCCAGTCAGTAAACACGACACGGAAGTCATATTTCTATTCTGTATAGCTCAACCCATATAGAGTTCAGGGACATACATACAACATCATTTGGGATTATAGCCTTATCCTATATATCAAGGAGCAGGTGGTATGGTACTATCTGAGCTCACCTAAGACTCCCAAATCTTATAGAATTTTTTTGGGCATCCTCTAGCTTCATATGTCAACTTGTACAATGGTATGGCATGATTGACAATGGTGAGCCAGAAAGCTATAGTGGGCGAGGATTGAGAATTCCAGTGTATAGTTATTGATTTTGTTTTGCATAAAACAGTACTATGCGTATAAAGGGTCTCGGTATCCTTTGTGGTTTTGATGGTAAACAAGAACTCCAAGTCTCGTCATATACATAATAAAACATAAAACACAATTTAAAGTACCCCTGATTAAGTCACGTGATGTGACTATACGTGTCGGGATTGGAGCAATAGGCGGAACCAGTAGTGATGGAAGTATACGAGCTTGGCGCTCGTGGATTACCATTTTTTTAAAACAAAAAGTGAGTGTATCTATGTTTTAATAAATTAATCCATTTTAAACAGGCTTACGCTATTGGAACCTTTCTTCCATTTTCCTACCTCCCCAAACCGAGCTTACTAGAGGAGAAGGCTATACCACGATCCAAAGAGGAAGCCCCTGAGGATTGCTGCATTTGATCCATCTATGCTGTAACCTTACACCAGTAAGGTGAGGGGCTTGTACACATTCAGGTGTCATCACAGAGGATTGGCCTGACATCGGCCATTTTTTTTATATTCATGGTGAAGGGATATATTACTCATCTTAATATTCGTTAGACTGTCACAGTAATTGTTTGGACTGCATTTACACATTCAAGATACTCTTATCAAGAGTGCGCATTGAACTTTTCATTATTCGGACTGTTATACGTCTGTCAGGGTGCACATGCCAGCAGACAAGTTCGCACCCCTAGAAGAACTCTGAGGCGCAGAAGAACACTCATTCCATTTGGTTATAGGAATCGGGCATTGGTGCATAGAAGTGCGCATGCGCGAACTGGCGCTCAAACAGAAGCTGTCTCGCACCCCCGTGCGCGCCAACGCTTGCGCGCACCTGCGCGTGCCTGCGCACACCCGTGATTGACTCTGGCGCCAAATAGACTATTTAAACCCAGCCAGTGTCTAGCTCCAGTGCTGCTTTGTCTTCAGCTCCTGTGCAACCTGTATCCTGATCTCTTTTATCTACCCGGCTTGTCTTGACTATCCCTTGAACTCCACCTGCATTGACCTCGGCTTGTCCTGTGACCTATCTTCTGCCTTCTCCTTTGGCTCCTGCTTGCACTGATCTGGTTCCAGACCCGGCTTGCCTCCTGACTACGTTCCTGCCTGTACCTTGCATCTGATTATCCCTTCTGTGTATTACCCAGCCTGCCTGACCTTGCTATCCATTAATGTTTCCTGCACGAGCTGCCTGTCTGCCGAGACCTTCCGGTGACCTCACCAGCCTACCTAAGACATCCGCCCTGCTGCCTGCAAGACTCCTTGGCACTCGTGCGACTCTGCACTTCTGCGCCTTCTGTTCACACAATCAGAGGCCCCGAGTCAGAGGTGTAAGGGAAGCCTTCCTCGTCCAATCAGGCTCTACTACCAGGTACGTGATAACGTCATTAACCACTTCAGCATGTTATTTTAGGTCACTGCTTTATCAATATGTGATTGGTTCCAAGCTGTCACTATCAGTTATGGATGTTTACGGTTTGTAGAAACTATATTTGTTTCATTTTGCACCTTAGCACTTAGCCAGTTTTTTTGTATAGATATACACTGTGTGTTGATTACTGCACTAGCACTTTAATTTTTATTCCTAGAAGGTTCACAGCGCAACATCCATTGCTTTCTTTTAACGGCAAAGCGGGGGAACGCAGTTGCGGCACCTCCTGGACTGACTGTATTTAATAACAAGGGGTGCTGGGTTGTGCTGTAGGGCATTGATGCTCACTGCTGGGGGATCTATTCTAGCTGGAGGGGGATCTATTTTTGCAGGGGGTCTATTGTTGCAGAGGAGGTCTATTGTTGCTGGTGGGGGACCTATTGTTGCTAGGGGTGGGTCTTATGTTGCTGAAGGAGATCTACTGTTGGGGGAGCGGTCTATTGTTGGTGGCTGCCAGAGGGTCTATTAATGCTGGCTGTGCAGAGATCTGTTGATGCTTCCGGGAGTCTATTGTTGCTGGGGGGGGGGGATTTTGTTGTGGGTGGTACATTGTTGTTAGGGGGATCTATTGTTGCTGGATGAAGGGGATCCATTTTACTGCTTTTCTTGATATCATTACCAAATTCCATACAAATTACTTAGCACCTCAAAATGATACTTGGTTCTGTATTGTCTAAAAGGGGCGGTACTGGGAGGTGGGTAGGGGTTGGAACCAAGGGACGGTGCTTGGAGGTGGGTAGGGGATGGAACCAAGGGACGGTGCTCAGAGGTGGGTAGGGGGTGGAACCAAGGGACGGTGCTTGGAGGTGGGTAGGGGCAGGGAAAAGGGGTGACTCGGAAAAGGGGAGTTCCTGCACCTATCGTCTGAGAAAAAAAGCCCTGGCAACATCGTTATTTATTTTACCTCTCTATCTGTTAAGGATCAGCTAACTGTCTGTTGCAGTGCACCCTTAGTTTTAATTTGACAGCACGGGAATATAATATATATATTCAAAACAATTTAAATACCGTAACCTGGGGTAGAGGTAGCAGGTACAAAGCTCCCTGGGATGAGCAGTCTTTCAGGAAAAGATACCAAATCCACTGAGGAAGTGACAAACAGTGCGGTGTTTATTTGTGATATATACAGGGGCTGTACAGTGTTCCAAAAACAAATAGGAACAAAAATAGCCAACCAAAAACCTAGCCGTGTCTCGGCATTAACTATACAATATTTGCAGATCTTAACTACCAGGCTGAGCAAGCCTACAGCTTGTCAGCTTCCACTTACACAGCTTAATTGCTTTTCCCAACCTTTTACTCTCCTAGACAGACCTTGTCTGAGGTTCCCAGGCCGAGAGCACTGGCTGTCTGTCTCAGGTGAGTTTAAATTGGCCTGGGGGGAGAGGACCAAGATCCGAACTGGACCATGGATCAGAGATCCCTGAATGTGTAGGAGAGGAGCCTGGGAGATGTATAAACCCCGAACAGGACTTTTCCCGGCTCTCTCTGAGACGCTCTGCTACAATACCTATATATATATATTTTAAAAGATATATACAATACAAGTGACATAAAACCTTTATAGTTTATCTTTAACTTTAAATTTGTACTTTAACACTTAACCTTCTAAACCCTAAGGGTTCACTCACGTCGGCGCATAAATTGGTACATCCGCGCGGAGGGTTGTGTTTATGCGCCTGGGGAGTGACAGGTGTTCCGTGCAGATCTGTTAAGATCAATGACAGCCTGAGAGACACAATGTCTGTACAGATCTTTCCCCATATGCCAGTATTTACACCCATACAGGGATGGATGCAGATAGACTGTATCCAGAGCTGTGTGTCTGTCCCTGTATGGGATGTGCAGGAAGGTCTGTACAGCTGTTGCGTTTTAGGCTGTCATTAATCTTGACAGGCTGGCTGCACGGAACACCTGTCATTCCCCGGGTACATAAACACAACCCTCTGCTCAGATGTACTGGTCTATGCATCTCTGTGAATGAATGCTTTTCCACTTAAAGGGGTTGTAAAGGTTTGTGTTTTTTCATCTTAATGCATCCCATGCATTAAGGTGAAAAAGCACCTGGCAGTCACCGGCCTCCTAGCCCCCCCCCCCGTTTTACTTACCTGAGCCCCGAATTTCCGTTGGCGCGTCCCCGCCGTCCCTCTCTCCACGGGTTCCCGGCTCTTGATTGGATAGATTGATAGCAGCGCAGCCATTGGCTCCCGCTGCTGTCAATCAAATTCAATGACGCGAGCACCAGGGCTGAAATCCTGCATTGTGCCTCTATGGACACCGAATGCTGGACTCAGGAGCGCGCCCGCAAGGTAAACCCTTCGGAAGAGCGCTTCTCCAAGGGGGTTATCTAATGCAGGGAGGAGCCACAAGAGCCACGAGGGACCCCAGAAATTTATTTTTGGGACCACTCTGTGCAAAACGAGCTAAGGAGGTAAGTATGACATGTTTGTTATTTAAAAAAAATAAAAAACAATCCTTTAGTATCACTTTAAGGACCAAGCCTCTTTCTGAGATTTGGTGTTTACAAGTTAAAAACATTTTTTTTGCCAGAAAATTACTTAGAACCTCCAAACATTATATATATATATTTTTTTTTTCTAACACCCTAAATAATAAAATGGCAGTCGCAATACTTTGTCACACTGCATTTGCGCAGCGATCTTATAAGCGCACTTTTTTTGGGAAAAAATACACTTTTTTGAATTAAAAAATAAGACAACAGTAAAGTTAGCCCATTTTTTTTTTATATTGTGAAAGATAATGCTATGCCGAGTAAATTGATACCCAACATGTCATGCTTCAAAATTGCGCCCGCTCGTGGAATGGCGACAAACTTTTACCCTTAAAAATCTCCATAGGCAACGTTTAAAATAGTTCTACAGGTTGCATGTTTAGAGTAACAGAGGAATTCTAGGGCTAGAATTATTGCTCTCGCTCTAGTGATCGCGGTGATACCTCACATGTGTGGTTTGAACAAGGTTTTCATATGCGGGCGCTGCTCACGTGTGCGTTTGTTTCTGCATGTGAGCTGGTCGGGATGGGGCGCGTTTAAATTTTTTATTTTCTTATTTGTTTTACCTTTTATAAACATCCCCTGTAGTAGAAAAAAAGCATGACAGGATCTCTTAAATATGAGATCTGGGGTCAAAAATACCTCAGATTTCATATTTACACTAAAATGCAATAAAAAAAAAAATTAAATGTCATTAAAAAAGAAAAAAAAAAGTCCCTTTAAGAGCTATGGGCAGAAGTGACGTTTTGACGTCGCTTCCGCCCTGAAATGGTATGGAGATGGGTGGGGGGCCATCTTCCCTTCACTCGTCACCATACCAAGCCAGGGAGAGGACCCGATCGCCTCCACCGCTATCGACGGCACTGGTAAGCAGCGGAGGGCACCGGGGAGCGGCGGGAGGGGGGCCCCCTCTTCCGCTGCTGATAACAGTCATCTCACAGCAAATCAGAGACCACTTTTATCGGAAACCGGACCGCTCACTGAAGAAGAGGATACCAGGGTTATGGTAGCTAGCTGCTGCCATAACAACGATGTCCCTCTTCAAAATGCCGACGTATGTCAGCGTGAGCCGGTCCGGAAACGTGAACCTATGCTTTACTGATGCAAGGTAAAGTAACAGGTACAGTTTAATGCTCAACCTACCCTCTCCACATATTTATTTTATCTTGGCTTCTCCCCCCACTCTATTCACTGTTGGTAGGAAGGAAAAAGACCTGGTACCTCCCTGTATTGGGATCATGTGACTCGTGCCCTTCTTCCCATGTGACAGCTCTGGTGAAAGGAGGTTTTAAATTTTTCTTTTTTTTTTTCCCTCTTGGTTGAACTTTTTTCACAGAAGTGTATACGGCCCTGAAATGCGTAGCCACGCCTCTGACATCTGATGTCATCAGCTTCCCGAAACTGCCTCGCTGTGCGCTCCAAGCTGGTTTACCTGCTTCTACACATCCATAGTTGCTTCCCAGCGTTTCCCAAGCTGCTTCCTGGTACTGCTCTGCGACATCTTGCGCGCTTTACTATTGTACTCTGCTTATGTGTCTGGTTCCGTACAGTGGGAGATACTGATGTTTACCACTATGTTGATGTATCTATCTTCCTATACAGTGGAGAAAATAATTATTTGATCCCCTGCAGATTTTGTAAGTTTGCCCACTTACAAAGAAATGAAGGGTCTATAATTTTTATCATAGGTGTATTTTAAATGATAGAGACAGGATATCAACCAAAAATCTAGAAAAAACACATGATACAAATGTTTTAAATTACATGTTATAAATCACTGATAGCTGGCACTGATAGGTGGCAGTGATGGGCACTGATGGGTGGCAGTGATAGACAGTGATGGGCATTGGTTGGTGACACTGATAGGCAGCACTGCTAGGTGGCACTGATAAGGCATTGATTGGCACCACTGGTGGGCATTGATAGGTGGCACTCGTGGGCATTGATAGTTGGCACTGATTGGTGGCACTGATATACACTGGTGGGCACTGATATGCACTCTGTGGGGACTGGCAGGTGGCACTAGTGGGCGCAGATGAGGCAGCTGTGCCTCTTCCTCTTCGTGACCGATGTCCCTTACACAGAAGCCAGTGCTTGGCTTTTTTTTCTCCTCACACTGTCAGCATGAGGAGAACAAAAAACGATTACCGATCTTCTGTTTACATGACGTGATCAGCTGTCATTGGCTGACAGATGATCACATGGTTGGGGGCCGGGATCTCATTGACTCGGTGATCACAATGCACGCTGCGCGCGCACTGCAGGGTGCGCACGGGGAGTGTGCAAAGGGGAGGACGTCTATTGATGGCCTCCCAGCAATGTAGGTCCGCGGGAACAGGTTAAGTTTGTTCAGTCCAGGAATGCTTATTTCATAATATGAGAAAGACAGTCTCCCAGTATAGGAATACCTTAGTCCCATACCTCTTAAATACAGCTAAAGGTTTAATCCCGAGTTTATGGAGAACTCAAGAAGCGCCGAATATGAAGGAGTGGGTAGCAAGAATGGAAATGGTGAGAGCCATATAGGAAACAATTCACACAGTAGAGGATTCATTAGAAACATATTGGAACATATAAGGGAAAATGGATGGAGTTTAAAAAATCCGAGGATTGGAGGAATTTGATGGCGGTCTAGGGGTCTGGGGGGGGTTGTTCGGGGGAAAATGGAGAGATTAATTGTAGATTGTAATTAACTTATGTGATGAGGAACAATGATATTGGAATGTGAATTTTATTACTTGTATTTGAGTTTTTTGTTTATATAATAAAAGAGAGAATAATGTTCAGTCCATTACTCTGCCTCTCAACACCAGGAACAGTCTCAGCCCCTCTGGCTCACCTGGCAATAGTGTAAGTGCAATAACCAATGTGAAACACACACGTTATGATAAAACACTGAAATTGTCTTTACTGGAATATTTATGTGGAAAAAAACAAACAGTAACAATATATATGTTCAAGGAATGCAATGGGAGAGCAATAACTGAGGTTAGGAGCAATATAGCTCAATACTATATTCAGGCAGCTTTCAGGGGATTCAAAACCTAAGAATAACCCCAAGAACAGAGGCACACTTACATGGAAAATAAATCCCAATATGGCAATCCGTATCAGATTGGTTACCTTTACTCAGATTGGCAGGAGGAGAGCAGAGGAATGACCCTCTTTGTGTCAGGCCTCTCTCTTCTGTCCCCTGACACCACAGGCCCAATTTTAAACACTTTATTCAAATCAACATGTAATGGCTTAACTTCCTAGATAAACTGTCCCACACACCCACAGAATACACAGAGCCCTGAATATGTGTATGCGGGTCTGTATGGCACTAATAGCTTCAGTGCTTTTGAAGAACAGATAAAACTTTCTTTTATCTGTTCTTCAAAAGCAGGAGTTGGTGCACTTAAACTCCCGAATAGCAGGGCTGAACAACACAACTTGCCCTGATTATCAAGTGAAGAAGGCAGGATCTTTCTCAGCAAGGTGAAAGGACAATGGTGTCTGTATACAGTGTCCCTGGAAATGGATGGCCTTATCCTGTAGCCCTGTGGCACTACAAGTCTTAGCAAGATGACTAACAGCAATGATGTCTGTATACAGTGTCCATTTAACTTCTTCTGTGGTGCAGTGTCCCTGTTTCCTGCAAATGGGCAAAAGCCCTCTCACCCAACCTTGTGGTCAATGCCCAAACGAACGTCCTGGGACAGCAGGCAACCCGACTGGTCACCTCACACTGGAACGTTTCACCATCGGTGCAGCTGGTATCCCCCTCTCTCAGGGTGGATGTTGCAACTGGCGGCGGAGGCCTAAATTTCACAGTAAAATCACCTAGAAGACAGCATCTCTCCCTCAGGTCTGATCTCTTCCTCTGCCTCGTGCTGTCTGAATTCTCCTCAGGAAATTATAATGGAGTCTCTCCTTTCCTGCCCTCAGAGCATGCTGGTCTTTTGTAGTTCCATACAGTTCAATCTGAATGTGAGTCCTGGAACTACATATCCCTCTTTGCTTTGCTTCCTGGTGCTAATCACTCTGTTGGCAGGATGTGATGACATAGAGTCTTAGTTGGCACTAGAGGGAAACAGTCTCATTGCAACAATGTTGCAGAGTGTCTTTTGATACTGCAGGTAAGATAGCCAGCTATAAACAAGATAAATCCAAGGGAAAAACCAAGCTTAACTTACCACCGGCCTGCAGACAACTAAGTAACCTGCCTAACAGTATGCGTTAAAAGCAGGGGTGTGCAGACTAAACAGGGACACTGTAAACAGACACCATTAGTTTTTCCCTTGGATTTATCCTTGGTCTTGTGTCTGTTGTTAGCCTTCCAATGCTTCTTACTGCGATAGCCAGCTATAGATGGGGGCAAGTGGCGTCTTTTTTGTAAGATAGCCAGCTCCCTGCTACACATTCAAACTTCCCTATCATGGGCAAAACCAAAGAGCTGTCTAAGTGACAAGATTTTAGAGTTGCACAAGGCTGGAATGGGCTACAAGACCACCAGCAAGATGTCACGGTCTAGCCTGCAGATTTGATTGTGAAATTCTTACCTCCTTGCTGCAGGGTTCTGGTAGATCTGTGACTCCATTTAACATGTGGTGTTTGGCTTCTCTGTTCACCTATGGACGTCGCCTGCTCCATTGTGGGTTTATATCCTTTTCCCTTCTATTACTTCCTGGTCACCCCTCTGTTTGCTTCCCTATACATACACGTGCTCAGTGCAGTGCTCCTTGTCTGAGCAACTTCACAGTCCTCTGAGCTGCTTGTTTGGTAAATAAGAGGAAAGAGGGCAATATATAGCCACGTCCGTAAATATTGAGGAACAGAAAGGGGTACTACTTAAAGTATTACCAAAAGGCGGACTTTATGGGCCAGGAAACAATGGAGAAGGAAACAATATAAACAATCATATTTATTGAAAAATACAAAATACAGACATTATCTTCAAAAAGAGTAAAAACCATAACATATATGCATCTGTGTTATTGGTGCAGTGAGCCCTCGTGCGTCTACGCGTTTCACCGTTCGGCTTCTTCAGGACACGACCAAGGTTCAAAGACGTAACGGATAAGAGAACGAGTTTCTCTATCTGAAATGAGATACATTGCTATTAAAATTAAAACTATTACATAGACATAGAATAAAGAAATGTTAAAAAAAAAGCATGTGTCGAAACACTTATGGGAAAAAGATCAAGGACGAGTAACAAAAAGGTACCTTAATTTGGACTACAATGTTATATATACCCACGATCTAGGTGAGCAATGAATTTTCAAAAATTTGAACTATAAGAAAGCAAATGTAACCAATTTCAGTGATTGTACCAATAAAGAGAAATATGATACAGCAAAATTATATATAAACAACGGAACTTACTAATAGGTGAATTTCAAATTTTTGAGCAGGGACAGGTAAACGCCTATACTCCAGATACATATGGGGCCAGCAGAGCCGCAATAACATCCAACATATATATGGGAAACTCTGAGCTCCTTGTTTGGTACTACCTTTATATCCTGTTTCCCACTACCCGTGTACCGATCCCAGCTTCTTCTACTGTTGTGCTTGTCTGCTGCCCGCCCTGACCTCGGCTTGTTTCCTGGTTTCACTTCAGTCTCCTGTTGTACTCTGCACTTGCTAAGTGGTGTCCGCATTCCCAGGTGAAAGAGCTGGGAGTACCTAGGGCCGCGCCCTGGTTCCAGCTTGCTGCAAGGCTATCCCCACCATCAGGGGCACTGGTGAAAAGCAGGCTGGGACATAGACTCCGTGCCCTGGTGAATCCTGAGTTGATGAACTACAAGGGCTTACTATCACAGACTCCTGACACAAGAAGCTTGGTGAGAAGGAAACAACTGTTGGAGTGATTATTTGCAAATAGAAGAAATACAAAATAACCATCAATCACCGTCAGTCTGGAGCTTCATGCAACATTTCACCTCATGGGGTGAGGATCATAATGAGACTAGTGAGGGATCAGCCCAGAACTACACAGGAGGAGCTTGTGAATGATCTCAAGGCAGTTGGGACCACAGTCACCAAACAAACCATCGGTAACATAATACGCCGCCATGGATTGAAATCTTGCAGCGCCCGCAAGGTCCCCCTCCTCAAGAAGGCACATGTACAGGCCCATCTGAAGTTTGCCAATGAACATCTACATGATTTAGAGAAGGATTGGGAAAAGTGCTGTGGTCAGATGAGACCAAAATTAAGCTCTTTGTCATTAACTTGACTCGCCGTGTTTGGAGGAAGAAAAATGCTGACTATGACCCTAAGAACACCATCCCTACAGTCATGGAGGTGGAAACATTATCTTTTGGGCTGTTTCTCTGCTAAAGGTACAGGCCGACTTTGCCACATTGAGGGGTCATTAAAAGGGGCCATGTATTGTAAAATCTTGGATGAGAACTTTCTTTCCTCAGACAGAACACTGAAAATAGATCGTGGATGGGTCCTCCTGCATGACAATGACCCAAAAGACTGGTCTAGCCAGTCTCCAGAGTCCAGACCTTAATCCTGTAGAAAATGTATGGCGGGAGCTGAAACTCCGAGTTGCCAAGCGGCAGCCAAGAAACCTTAAGGATTTAGAGAAGATCTGTAAAGAAGAGTGGACCAAAATCCCTCCTGAGATGTGTGCAAACCTGGTAACCAACTACAAGAAACGTCTGACCTCTGTGCTTGCCAACAAGAGTTTCTCCACCAAGTACTAAGTCATGTTTTGCTTGGGGATCAAATATTTATTTTACTCACTGAACTGCAACTCAATTTATAACATTTGTATCGTGTTTTTTCTGAACTTTTGCATGATATTCTGTCTCTATCATTTAAAATACACCTATGATAATTATAGAACCTTTCTTTGTAAGTGGGCAAACTTACAAAATCTGCAGGGATCAAATAATTATTTTCCCCACTGTAGCCGCAAGTGAGTCCACGATTACTTATAACCCAATATTTTATTAAACATCTACACTTAGATGGTTGCACCCTCTGTGTTTCTCTTTTTCTCAACTTGACTAACTGGTGACCCCACAATAGGGATAAAACTTTTTTGCGGAAGGGAGTTTACTTCTTAAAATAAGAAGAAAAGAGGTTTAACCTTAAACTATGTAGAGAGTTCTTTACTGTAAGAGCGGCAAGGATGTGGAATTCCCTTCCACAGGTGGTGGTCTTAGCGGGGAGCATCCATAGTTTCAAGAAACTATTAGATAAACACCTGAACGACCACAACATACAGGGATATACAATGTAATACTGACATAATCACACACATAGGTTGGACTTGTGTCTTTTTTCGACCTCACCTACTATGTAACTATGTAACTAACTATGTAATTATGCCCTGTCACTGTGAATAACTAACAGTGACTGAGGGAATGTGAAGGAAACAAGGAGGGTCCAGCTAGGGCTGAACTAACTAGCACTAAACAGGAAGTCAGGACAGAGGAAGAAACTAAAATCACATAGTAAACAAGTTGTAGTGGCTCTAAACTGTCACTAGATGTCAGCATACTACAGAGCAATAATAACCTGATGCAGTTATAAAACATAAAAAAGTGGGACAGAACATTGGGTCATAATATAGATTCATTACATGATCTTTACAATAGAAGGTATGATAACTTATTGATTGGTTGCATCATTCGGTATTTTAATCATGGATGAATAGCTTAATGGCATTAGCTTGTACCTAGATCAATCACGGTTCAGAACATGTATGGACACCTTTAGACTTAAACATAAAATAAAAGCGAGCCCCCTTCTGGTCCATCCACCCACTAAAATAAAAGCGAGCCCCCTTCTGGTCCATCCACCCACTAAAATAAAAGCGAGCCCCCTTCTGGTCCATCCACCCGCTATCTATTATAAAACATCTGCACTTAGTCTGAAAGCAGCCTCCGAATTTTCAGGTCTGGTTTGAAGAGTTTTATTTATTTTCCGATGAGATTAGAAGGAAGAGGAGTTGAGTCCAGCTGTGAAAACACGCTTCATTTCTACGCGGAGGAGAATTTAAAACACAAGTGACTTAATTCTCCCCGTCCCACTCATACATGCCATCCCGCCAGACGACTGGGCCATATTCCCTGTCAGAGCAGCGTGATGCATCTTCCTGTGTGCTTATTTACTGTGTATTATCAGACAGTTTAATGTGTCATGGGATGCATCTACTTACACACTTGGTGCCAGGACTGAGCCTCTGCCTTAATAATCTGATAATTTATCTGGGGATGCTGAAGCTGTAACCTGAAAGATAATAATGAGCATCAAATCAGCCTCGGCACAATTTTTTAAATTATGGCACATTGCTTGGGGGGGTTTTAAAAGCTCAACTCCAGAAAAAAAACTTTTATGTTTTTGGACATAGAAGGTATTTTTTTTCTTTGGTCGTTTTTAGGCTTTTAATTGTCGTCTGTGGGGCAAATTGAGGTGATTTTTTTTCTGTAAGGATTTTAAAGTGAACTTGTGATCAGGCTGTGGAAGTATATTCTTAACAAGCAAGAACTTTGTAGCTTCAGGCACTGTGGAGTAATTCATCCTAAGAAGCTCACTGCAGATGCACTTAAAGGGTAACTTCACTTTTACAAAAAGTCCACTATGTGATATATCATCAGGGGTAGGCAACCCCTGATGCCTTAGGCAAGACTAAAATCAGGTGCCGTCTCCATCTAAATTTGTCTCACCCTTTCCTTCTCAAGTGGCTGTCTCTGGTGGCCCTGCGGGGTCTCTGGTGGCTATGTGGGGTCTCTGGTGGACTGTAGAGTAGTAACACCTCGCTAGTCTTCCACAGTGCTCCCCACCCCCCTGTGCTAGGCTGCCACAGTGTTCCCCCAAACCCCTCACTAGCTTGCCACAGTGCATTAAAGAGATAGAAATAGGAAGAAAAAGAGAGATCGGGACTTGGAAAAGGAGAGAGATGGAAGAAGGGGAGAGAGGAGGGGGGGGAGGTGGGGAGGAGAGAGAGGGAGGGAAGGTGCGAGAAAGAGGGGGTGAGAGTGAGGAGGGTTTAGAGAGAGAGCGGGCGGTGAGAGAGAGGGGGTGAGAGAGAGGAGGGTGAGAGAGGGAGGGAGTGAGAGAGATAGGGGTGAGAAAGAGAGGGGGGAAAAGAGGTGGGGGGGAGAGAGAGAGGGGGTGAGAGAGAGGAGGGTGAGAGAGAGGAGGGTGAGAGAGGGAGGGAGTGAGAGAGATAGGGGGTGAGAAAGAGAGAGGGGAAAAGAGGTGGGGGGAGAGAGAGAGGGGGTGAAAGAGAGGAGGGTGAGAGAGAGGAGGGTGAGAGAGAGAGGGAGTGAGAGAGATAGGGGGAAAAGAGGTGGAGGAGAGAGAGAGGGGGTGAGAGAGAGAAGGGTGAGAGAGAGGGAGTGAGAGAGATAGGGGGTGAGAAAGAGAGAGGGGGAAAAAAGGTGGGGGGAGAGAGAGAGAGGAAGGTGAGAGAGAGGAGGGTGAGAGACGGAGGGAGTGAGAGAGATAGGGGGTGAGAAAGAGAGAGGGGAAAAGAGGTGGGGGGAGAGAGAGAGGGGGTGAGAGAGAGGAGGGTGAGAGAGAGGAGGGTGAGAGAGAGAGGGAGTGAGAGAGATAGGGGGTGAGAAAGAGAGAGGGGGAAAAGAGGTGGGGGGAGAGAGAGAGGGGGTGAGAGAGAGGGGTGAGAGAGAGGAGGGTGAGAGAGAGAGGGAGTAAGAGAGATAGGGGGTGAGAAAGAGAGAGGGGGAAAAAGGTGGGGGAGAGATACCCCCAGTGTTCACAGTCACCTCACACAGCGGCCCCCACACTCAGCCCATACACCCCCAGCCAGTGCCCTGACTCACATGTCTCCAGAGGACAATTGTCGGCTGGATGATGTAGTTGGGATGCTGTAGAAAAATAGTGCCCCCCCCAGTCCTGATAACTTAGTGAAGAAGTGTCGAAACTTGTACAGGGTCCAGACTTGCTGGGGTGGGGGGGGAGCTGCGGCTGTGCCCAATCCCATTGCGAGGCAGGGACAGTACGGGGAAGGAGGGCAGGGTTTCAGGTTGCACTGGGGATGATTGACAGCTCCACTCAGCCTGCTGTCAGGTCCAGCGTGAAGTCAGCGGTGAACAATGTTGGAAATGTTGCACGTATGGCGAGGGGGTGAGGGCGCCACCTTAAAAAATGCCGCCCAAGGCAAATGCCTAATCTTTTAGACTCTTGACTTCTCACCTGTCTTTTAATCTCCGCTCCATAAGCTTCTTCCTGGCCACAAAGTCTAGGGAGAATGTCACCTGAAACCAAAAGTGATGTTCTGCACATTGCTTCTGGGTTCATTCTAGCTAGGGGAGATCAGTGAAATTATGACTCAGCAGCTCGGTTCCCCCTGCTCTTACTTCCAGCAAGTGACTTGTCAGCTCAGCCTATCCTGCCCCCCTTCCCCTGTAGTGACACAGCAGTACAGCTCCCTCTACTGAGAAAGTTCTATGCATTATCATATACAGTGCCTTGCGAAAGTATTCGGCCCCCTTGAACTTTTCAACCTTTTGCCACATTTCAGGCTTCAAACATAAAGATATAAAATTTTTATTTTTTGTGAAGAATCACCAACAAGTGGGACACAATTGTGAAGTGGAACGAAATCTATTGGATTGTTGAAACTTTTTTAACTAATAAAAAAATGAAAAGTGGGGCGTGCAAAATTATTCGGCCCCCTTGGAGTTAATACTTTGTAGAGCCACCTTTTGCTGCGATTACAGCTGCAAGTCGCTTGGGGTATGTCTCTATCAGTTTTGCACATCGAGAGACTGAAATTCTTGCCCATTCTTCCTTGCAAAACAGCTCGAGCTCAGTGAGGTTGGATGGAGAGCGTTTGTGAACAGCAGTTTTCAGCTCTTTCCACAGATTCTCGATTGGATTCAGGTCTGGACTTTGACTTGGCCATTCTAACACCTGGATACGTTTATTTGTGAACCATTCCTTTGTAGATTTTGCTGTATGTTTGGGATCATTGTCTTGTTGGAAGATAAATCTCCGTCCCAGTTTCAGGTCTTTTGCAGACTCCAACAGGTTTTCATCCAGAATGGTCCTGTATTTGGCTGCATCCATCTTCCCCTCAATTTTAACCATCTTCCCTGTCCCTGCTGAAGAAAAGCAGGCCCAAACCATGATGCTACCACCACCATGTTTGACAGTGGGGATGGTGTGTTGAGTGTGATGAGCTGTGTTGCTTTTACGCCAAACATATCGTTTTGCATTGTGGCCAAAAAGTTTGATTTTGGTTTCATCGGACCAGAGCACCTTCTTCCACATGTTTGGTGTGTCTCCCAGGTGGCTTGTGGCAAACTTTAGACGAGACTTTTTATAGATATCTTTGAGAAATGGCTTTCTTCTTGCCACTCTTCCATAAAGGCCAGATTTGTGCAGTGTACGACTGATTGTTGTCCTATGGACAGACTCTCCCACCTCAGCTGTAGTTCTCTGCAGTTCATCCAGAGTGATTATGGGCCTCTTGGCTGCATCTCTGATCAGTCTTCTCCTTGTCTGAGCTGAAAGTTTAGAGGGACAGCCAGGTCTTGGTAGATTTGCAGTGGTCTGATACTCCTTCCATTTCAAAATGATCGCTTGCACAGTGCTCCTTGGGATGTTTAAAGCTTGGGAAATCTTTTTGTATCCAAATCCAGCTTTAAACTTCTCCACAACAGTATTACGGACCTGCCTGGTGTGTTCCTTGGTCTTCATGATGCTCTCTGCGCTTTCAACAGAACCCTGAGACTATCACAGAGCAGGTTCATTTATACAGAGACTTGATTACACACAGGTGGATTCTATTTATCACCATCAGTCATTTAGAACAACATTGGATCATTCAGAGATCTTCGCTGAACTCCTGGAGTGAGTTTGCTGCACTGAAAGTAAAGGGGCCGAATAATTTTGCACGCACCACTTTTCAGTTTTTTATTTGCTAAAAAAGTTTAAAATATCCAATAGATTTCGTTCCACTTCACAATTGTGTCCCACTTGTTGGTGATTCTTCAAAAAAATTAAAATTTTATATCTTTATGTTTAAAGCCTGAAATGTGGCAAAAGGTTGAAAAGTTCAAGGGGGCCGAATACTTTTGCAAGGCACTGTATAATGAGATACTACCGTAAATTAGCCTTTTGGATTAAAGTTTACATAACTCCAGGTATTAGGATCAGGGTATACCTCTATTTTAAAATAGTAGAATGCTATTTCCACTAATGATGAAGGTGTACAATACAACATTTACCAGGATTGAAATCTGCAATTACACTATCTACCATGATGGATATCTACCATATAATTTTCACCAGACTAGAGGTCTGTCATTGTACTGTCTGCCAGATTGGAAGTCTACCATACACTATCCACCAACATGGTGGTCTGCATTTATATTATCCTCGACGATGGAAGTCTCCAAATAATTTGCACAGGATGGCAGTCTGTAATTATACTATATGCCTAGATGGAGGTCTTCCATACACTATCTACCGGGATAGAGTCTTACATTACACTGTCTTTCAGCCATACGTGGTTCAATAGGCTAAAGATCTACGATACATTATCTACCTGCATGTACAGTAGGTCTACCAAACACTAGTTGGCAGGATGGAGTTGTACCTCTATTTCACAATAGGAAAAGTTTGTATCCAGTAATATGTTGTAAATAATATGTACCATACAATATTCACCAGAATGAAAGTCTGCCATTACTTTATCTATGAGGATGGAGGTCTACTATACACAATCCATCAGGATGAAGGTCTACTAAACACTACCGAAATAGAGATCTATCATACACTATCCACCAGGATGGAAGTCTGCAATTGCTACCAGAATACACCATACATTGTCTACCAGAATGGACCTCTACTGTTACACTGGCAACTAGCATGGGGGTGGGTCTTTCATTACTCCATCCACTAGAATAGAGATGTGCCATGCACTATCCCCCAGAATGAACTTCTACCATTACACGATCCATGAGAATTGAATTCTGCCATACTCAATACACCAGTATTGAAGTCTATAGTTTACACTTTCCCTCATTATGGAGGTCCATCATACACTCTCCACCAATATGAAAGTCTACCTTTAAACCCTTCACCAGTATGGATGTCTACCATTATTCTATACACCAGAGGGAGGTTTACCATATACTATCTATACAAAAATGTGTGCTGTACTGTTTCTTTATATACACCAAACAATTATACACTCACTTCCAACCGCTTAAGTTCTGTCCTATGCGTTTTGTCCTAAGAGACCTCTACGGAATGAGGGTGTAATATTGGATAAAATATTATATTAATGCAGCATGGACATGAACAAAAATTAGGCTTCTCCAGAAGCAAATTGCAATGGACTTTGCATTAAAAGGCCAACATCGAAGAGGAGTAGTTGAATGCATAATTTTACCAGTAGGAATCTTAATGCTAATAACTGCCCCCGCATCTGGCCAGCATGGTTCCTTAAGGGGGGGGGGATCATGTGGACATCCTATGTAATCAAGCTCAACTGGGACAAGTGAGGGTGGGTCCCAAGATTGGACTAGAGGCTCTGATGTATGAAAGATCTCAGTGAGCATGAGTTTGTGTTAGTTTAGGGAGGAGTCCCATTTATAACCCTGCCCCCTATCTCCCTTTTACCCAATTCCCTTTCCACATCTTCCTATTTGTAAATAAATCCAACCCTTGTTTCAAGATCTAGTGCTCCTTCATGGGAATTAAGGTGCCCCAGAGGATGAGAGCCATCCATCATTTGGGATCTAAGCATTGTTTACAAAGCGCTGTAAGATCTCCTATGTGATGCGGTCTAGGCTTTTGGTAAGTAGCCTCTACCATACACTATCTACCAGTATGGAAGGTTACCATTACCCTACGGACCTGTATGGAAGTTTCTCATTACTATATCCACCAGTATGGATTTTTACCATTGTTCTATACACCAGTATGGAGGTCTACCATACACTTCGCCACAGGATGGAAGTCTACCAAAACTCTATCCACCAGTAGAAAGTCTACTATACACTATATTAGTATGGAAACCCACCATTACACCGTCCACCTGTAGAAAGTCCATCATACACTATATTAGTATGGAAACCTACCATTACACTATCCACCAGTATGGAAGTCTACCCAGGGCTGGTGTTTGACTATTGCGCACCCTAGGCAAGACTATCACCACCCCCCGGGAGGCACGGGGCGGTGGTTTTTGTCTTGCCCAGGGCGCGGGTGCCTACAGCTGGGTGCTGTTTGTGATCACACAAACAGACAACTCCTGTACAGGGGGGGAAAGATCACACACAGACCGATCACTCACCCAGGGCAGCTTCTACTCCATCCTGAGACATGGTGCCCGCCTCCTCTGCAGCACCAGCTATTCACTGGTCCTGAGTCTACCAGTATTTTATTCAGTGATATAGATGTGTGCCATACACTATGCACCAGTATGGAGGTCTACCATTACCCTATCCAACAGTAAGATGTCTACTGTGTACCGTCTGTCGATTCTTATTGAGGCCCAGGCTACATTATCTACCAGGCTGGAGGTCTACTATTAGTATACGCCAGGGTAGTGGTCATTTATATATTATGTTGTGCATTTTATACCTTCATATAGGTAGATAATCTTGTATGAATATTTCATAACGTTTAGCATAGACTTTCCAGACTAGATAGCCCATCTAGTCTGGGGGTACTGATAGAAAGAACATGTTTTTCAGAATAAGCCCTGTGAACACTGATGAAAGGGGGATTTTCCCATTATACTGGTTGCTAGACTGTTACATGATTAAAGCTTACAGGTTTAATGTCAAATATCTGAGTTACACTGAACCTCATTATGAAACGCATGTAGCATATATAATTATCACAGAAAAGTGTTTTAAAAAATTTTAAGGAAAAACGCCTCTTACAAGCCATTAGTTGGTCCCCTCTTCACTCTGCCATCCTGGGCGGATTAAATATGTCTCATTTATGTTCAGTGTTCCAATATACTGCGAAAATAAATGCAATAGTACTGATTTATTCGGACATGAAAAAAATGTTACTCTGGGAAATGTGATGTTTTCTTCTCTCCAGATTGTTCAATTATCATTATCTTTAGATCTTGTTGTTGAAATTGAGAAAAAAGGTCAGTGTTATAATTAAACAGGATTATTTAATGAGCTCGGATTAACAGGGAAGGAATGCAAGGGGCTCCAGTATTATATCAGCACAGTATTGTTTAAAGGAAAAGTAAAGCACAGTTAAAGAGGACCTGTCCCATTGTCTAATTCTGACCCACTGATACCTTTTACATCCTCCCCCTCCAATCCATTTCTTTGACAAGGAGCATGTGACTTTCTCCTGTGATGCAGTGATCATGAGTGACTGATCGGCAGGCCAAAACACTGCCACTAAGTTTACATTAGGTTAGGACTCCCAGAGTGTAGAAAAGTTGTACATCCGATGGCCAGGGGTTCTCTTACCACAGAGGTCTCCAAACATTCTAAACAAAGGGACAGCTTACTGTCCTTCAGACTTAAGGGGAGCCAGACTGTTGCCAGAGGGAGTACAAAAGGTCCCAACTTCAGTGGAAATAAACAATGGTGCCCCATTGTTGGTGTCAGTGGGAGGGATTGTATCCTATCTTTGGTGTCATTAGAAGGAATTCTGCCCCTTCATAGGTATCAGTGTGGGGCATTATGCCCCATTTTTGGTATCAGTGGATGAAAATAGTGCCTCCAGGGCCAGATAAAAGAAAGTAAAGGATCGCATCTGGCCACAGTTTGGAAACCACTGTCTTACAACAACAACTTCCTACAATAGAACCAGTCACTATGAATGGGCAAAGTGACAGAGTGTCTTTAAAACTTTGTTTCAAACATGCTTGATTGTCTAATGATTCACATCTTGGTCTGGACAAGGGCATACTCTTTGCATCTGGAGGAAAATAGATTTAATCTCCAAATACAGAAAGGTTTCTTCACAATAAGAGCTGCAAAAATGTGGAATAGACTGCCTCAAGAGATGTTTCTGGCCAGCTAGGTAGAATGCTTTAAAAAAGGCCTGGATTATTTTCCAGGTATACATAATATAACTGGATACTAACATTTATAGGTAAAGTTGATCCAATGAATATCTGATTGCCTCTTGTGGGATCAGGAAGGAATTTTTTCCCCCGCTGGAGCAAATTGCTTTGCTGGGTTTTTTTGCCTTTGTCTGGATCAACTGTGGGTGAAGGATTGTATATATAGGATTGTATGATTTTTTTTCCCCTTTTTATTGGTTGAACTAGATGGACATCTTTTTTCCCTGTCTTTTTACAACCAGACTAACTATGTAACTATGTCTGGTTGTCCAATGGTTGATCATCGGTTGAGATTTTGACTGGTTGTTTGTCCGCTTTTTGTTCCATGTTTGGGTAGCCATCTGATGGTCATCAGTCTCCTTGCCTCCCTCTTTGCTGGGAAGGTTTCTGTTAGTTGGTTGTCTACTTGTCCCCCATCTGCTTGGTGGTAACTCATTGGTTGCTTGTTTGTCGTTTGCCCTTCCTCTACTCTTGCTGTTTCTTCTGCTGCTCCTGTTGTCTCCTCTGGAAATTCCTATCTGCATCTGTTTCCATTGCTGCTAGTCTGATGTACCACCCTGATGTTTAGGCGGGGTTGCTATTAAATTTATTTGCCAAGTTATAGTTGCCTTGGTCAATTGTTAGGAGGTCAATAGATTTTGCCCTAATTCTGGAATTGGCCAGGTATCTGGTGCCATTAGATAAGACAAGGGCATTGCAAGGACAGATTAGGAATGAATGGGGTGTCTCAGCCAATGGGCAGGGATTTTCTTGGGCCCCTTAGCCTGCTGGGAGAGCCTATTTATTTGGGTAGAGTCAGGTGATCGCTGTTCTGTGCCACCTGGACAGTTGTCTGGGTGGATGTGTGTCGTACTGCCCGGGCTGCTAGGCCAGAAACCTAAGGCCTATCCCAGGGACATCTGGCTGCTAGGCTGTCTGAGGGCCTATCCAGAAGCAGGAAAAGCAGCATACAGGATTGTAGTTTAAGCAGAAGTAACGGTTCCGCTGGTTGGGGAACCAGTTGTGGTCGGAGGTAGAGGGGAAGCTGTCGCCACTAAGGGACCATCCACCTTGCTACCGGAGATCACAGTGAATGAGCTGAAGCCACTACCAAAGCAGACTTCTCACCAGCCGGGGACAGTGAAGAAGTGGGAAAACGTCAGCAAGTGCCAAGTTAAGGACCCAGCGGGACAGCAGAGGTGACACTTATGGAGTGCCAAGCCAGGGACCTAACGTGTCAGCAGGGGTGAAGCTTGAAGAGTATCTGTGAGTGCCAAGCCAGGGACTCAGCATGGAAGTGGGGGTGACGCTTGAGGAAGATACTGAGTGCTACAGTGAAAGAGATCAGGGGATCCAGTGGCTAGTGGATCTGAAGTCTAGTGAGAGAGACTGGGAGCTCGTTGAGTGAAGGCCCACAGTGAGTGAGTGTGGGATAAAGAGAACTGTTCGTGTTGCAAATACCATTACCATTAGTAACAGAGCTACAAGATTGTTGCCATAGGAGACAGCGGTCCTACCTATACAGAAGTGGTGTCCAGCTGAAGGTCTTCACCTGTATAGCTGTCTACCTATAGAAGTCTCAGAGTCTGCCAATTATCTTTGCATCTACCCAAGGGTGTCCTGGCCCTAACCCTCTCCTGTTCTGTTAAGAGACAATAGATCTCTTTGCATTCAAAAAGTGTCTGGCGCCCACCTGTTCATCTTGCATTGCACGCACCATGCCTTGTAACCCACTCTACATTGAAGGATGTCAGCTCTCCCTAACTCTGGAGGTAACTATTACTTTGATACACTTATATTCTCCTTGGGATCCTCCTGAATTTCAGGCTCTCTTCCCGTTCCTCAGCACCTGCACACTAGCTTTATTATTACCCCCAGGGGAACCCTGTATTTGCAGGGACATGGCCAAGATTCCACCTCCTTATGGGTCCATCTACCTTTAAAAGTGCCCTAACATTCAAATCATGGTTTCCCATTGTAGCGTTTAGATTGCTGTCTCTAGAATGTTCTTTTTTGTGATCCGTATTTATTTGTTGTGTGTGTTTTAGTAGCATAGGTGTGCACGCGGGGAGTTCTGAGTGTGCTTGGACACACCCTAATCACCCTGTGCGCCACTGGCTTTCAACTGTTGCAGGGAGAGATACACAACAGGATCAGTTCTTATAATTGCCCCCCCCACCGCAGCGATCCCCCTCCCTGTCCAGGATTTGTTCCCTCTGCTTCCCAGGCCCACATTAGGCCCCCTGTGTGCTCCCCACCCAGCGCTACTAGCTTCCCTCGACTCCTGTCCTGTGGACTGCTGCAGGCACACAGAGCGGGGGGATCTTCAGGATGGACAGCGGGGATATTTACAATGAATGATTGGTACCGATCACTCACTGTGCTTATTCATAACTGAAGCATAGTAAACTGTGTTTGCTATATTTCAGTTTGTGAATGAACAGGAGACACTGTACAGAGCCTTCTGTTCATTCACTGTCCAGTGCAGCTGAGGCGGTAGAGAAGGGGACTAAGGAATTCATATTGTCAGCCCCTTTCTCTGTCTTAAAAGTGAGACATCAGGGGGCTGATTTGACCCCTAATATTTCACTCAAGCTGTCCTTCCAACCCCCACCCCCAACAGCATTGTAAACAAAAAGAAATGAATGTAAAATAATTACAAATTTGTTAAAAAATAATTAAAATGTAAAAAAAAATGGCTCGTTCACATGGGTTCTCTAGCCCATACAGTTTGAATGAGTGGTTTGTGCAGCTGGAGCTCTATGAGGATGCAGCAACTATATGAACACAGCCACATGTCCTAATTTGACATGTGAGCCCCAAGAACGAGAAAATGGAGCCTCCTTACTCCAGACTCTGGCTGTTTGGTGCAAACGTCTATCTTTCTTTCTCTCTGTCTCTAATGACTGTAACTTCTGAAGCCTCTCTGCTTCTTTTCTCTCCCCTAGGGGCAAAGCCCCAGCACAGGGGTCTCCCCCAGGTGGCCGGACCCTGGTCTCTGCTCCCTGGCTGCCAGCAGTGTTGCCAACCTCCCACATGGAAAATTGGAAACATGAAAAATTTACTGACGGAACACATTTTTCTACTGGCAACCTGAAATTTTTTAGAACTCCTAATAAAAACTAAGACAACTGATGTTTAAACAATATAAACACAAAATGGAAACACCGACAATGCCCATAACAAGGTAATTTGCTTGGTTTATACTTAAAAAGTAAATACAGCATGACAAATTCTCAGCCCCTGATATTTACAGACAGTTGTAAAAAACCACTGAATTTTACAAACTGTCAGTAAATTTATTGATGGATGGTAACAACGGCTGCCAGACCTCAAAATATTTATGAAATCTCCAACCACCTACTGGACCACCCTTTATAGGAATTGCTAGGGATATTCAGACGGCCCTGTCTCCCAATATACTTTTATGCCGCGTACACACGGTCGGACTTTTCGTCTACAAAAGTCAGACAGCCTGTCCGACAGACTTCCGGCAGACTTTCGGCGGACTTGCGGCGGACTTGCTGCAGACTTTCTAACGAACGGACTTGCCCACACACGACCACACAAAAGTACGAAAGCTTAGTACGCGGTGACGTACACCAAGTCCGACGAGACTATAAAACGGAAGTTCAATAGCCCGTACGACACCCTTTGGGCTCCTTCTGCTAATCTCGTGTTTATCTCGTGTTAGTAGAAGTTTGGTGAGAGACGATTCGCGCTTGTGAGACTCGTATTTTTCAGTTCGTTTTAACTGTTGTTCAGTCTGTGCTTGTGAGGTTTGTATCTGCTTTTCAGTGCGTTTGGTCAGTTGGCATTGAGAAATCTTTGTTTTATTGGCCGCTCGTTCCTGATTTTCAGGTCGTTCTTCACAGGCCTTGCTGTTCTTCAGTGCGTTCTGTTTAGTGCGTTCTGACCAGCCGACCGTTTTGAAGCCATGTTACCTGTACGTACTCGTCGTCGAGCTCGTGCATTGTATGTGTTTGGTGCTGTAGTTTATTCTTCAGACCAAGACCAGTCCATGAACAGGGCGAGGAGGAGTTCATGGACCAAGAATTGGTTGCTTCAGCGTGACCAGTTCTCTCATATGCCTTTGCTCCGTGAGATCCGTGAGAATAATCCTGAGGATTTCAGGAACTTTCTCCGGATGACGGACCCCGTTTTTGATCGTTTGGTGGCTTTGCTGACCCCCTATATCAGCAGGCAGGATACCTGCATGAGGCAAGCCATCACTCCGGAGCAGAGGCTGGTCGCTACCTTGCGGTATTTGGCCACAGGGAGAAGCCTGCAGGACCTTAAGTTCTCGACAGGCATCTCCCCCCAGGCTCTGGGGATCATTATCCCAGAGACCTGTTCTGCCATCATACAGGTCCTGCAGAAGGACTATATTACGGTAAGATATTTTTCTTTTATTAGCATCACATGTTCTTTTATGTAATCTTTGATAATGTAATGTATTTCTTGCTTCAAACACTACTTACCATCATTGCAATATAGTGTGAATGTCCCTTTTTTATCCTCACACATGCTGGAATTTTTTCCTGTTATTTTTTGTCATGCATGTATATTTTCCTTTAATAACCTTCCCAGCATGAAGTGATGGGAACATATCCACCTAGTCTACTCATTTTGAATGTATTTTGTTGGAGTGTATTTAGTGTGCTTATAATTAGCAATTATCTAGATTTCACAACCCCCCCCCCCCCCCACCTAAACTCAATCCAAATAGTGTGCTGCTAATGAGCAATTATCTAGATTTCACAAACCCCCCCCCCCACCTAAACTCAATCCAAATAGTGTGCTGCTAATGAGCAATTATCTAGATTTCACAACCACCCCCCCCCCACCTAAACTCAATCCAAATAGTGTGCTGCTAATGAGCAATTATCTAGATTTCACAAACCCCCCCCCCCCCCACCTAAACTCACTCCAAATAGTGTGCTGCTAATGAGCAATTATCTAGATTTCACAACCCCCCCACCCCCACCCTCGTTAAAATTTGCTTGAATGTTCTGTGGTGTTGATTTGTCTAAAGCAAATATATGTTGCAGTTTGCAAAATGCATGTGCACTCTACAAGTGCATTTGTTCCAGTGCTTTAGTAAATGAGCAGAAGCTCTGCTGATTTCCATCATCAAATCATATGCAAGCCTCAAAGTGTTTTCATTAATTGCCCTTGCCTGTGATTGTGTACTCCTTGCAACATGAATGCCTTTTTACATTACCTCATTTACTGTAAGCTGGTTAGCAACTGCACCAGCAGAGTGCGACAACTGCAGTCTTGTAGCCTTTTTAGTCCCTAAATTCCTGCGTGTCCTAAAAGTAATATTTTTTAGGGATTTCACAACCCCCTAAAATGTAATCAATGTTCCATCAGAGGGGGTGAGCAATCTGATAAGTGTGCCTTTCCATATTAGTTATTCCAGAGGAATTAAATTATTGAATGTTATACTGATGCTGGGGAATAATGTTTTTAATTGTCTAATTTTCTTGCAATGTTAGCTTCCAAATTAATTGATTTTGGTTTTCTTGTTTGATTCCCCAGTTTC